>JAXCGZ010024182.1:2500-13056 GCA_037179515.1 Halocaridina rubra | reverse complement strand
CACACGGAATTGCTCGTCTTAAATTTTTAACTGTTTCGAGTGACTAAGTGCTTAGTGGAAAACTTTACCATAATTTCCATAAATCTGAAATCCTGCAGAGTATTGTGAGTACAAAAACTAATATTTGTTGTAAGACGAGACTGTTCATATTAAAGGAAAAAAAATTGAGAACTTTTTCGTGAGGAAGAGAGAGAAGCTGCCGTCCAGTTCTGCCTTGAGGGAAATCTAGAAGAGTTGCCAGAGGTGGAGCCATCACACCACATTACCTAATTTTTTGTGTAAACTGGGGAAAGCTCTTAAGCCGTTTTACCTGATCCTGTGGTTCTATATATTGTTAAAATCAGTATCCTTCCCATTTATATTAACTAGTTAGTTAGTTTGATACACGAAAAAATTGAATAATAAAAGAAAAAAAAATTACCAAATACCCACCTGTCAACAGTACTGAGTTAAGTTGCCAAGTAGTACAGCAGTCTTTTTTTCTTCATTTTTTTTTTGCTTTTCTTTTAGCTTTCTCTTTTACTATTTTGTTATTTTGTATATATATTGAGTTAAATGTAAAGTCTAAATCCCGTGATAACATATCTTGGTTAGCAAGTCAGTTTATCAGTTAGGAAGAATATATAACAGAAACAGGTGGGTGCCACCTCGAACACAAATTCGAATTTTCCTTCAGGTTTGACTTTTGTTTTTCTTTTTCTTTTTATACTTGAATTACCATGGTCAAGTTTTTAAGTTAAGATGTGTGTTACCAGAAAGGAGACAAACTGAGTCACTAAATAGCACTTATATGGAGATATAAAAATTCTGTGTGAAGGTAAATTAGAAGTTTTTCTCTTTTCTTTTTTTTCCTCTTTCTCGTCTTCTTTCTATATTCTGTGAGAGGGAGAACATAAAAATGAAGCCATCTCTGTCCCAAACCTCTCCCACCCATGGGTCGGGAGAAGGGGTAGTCATCAGAGGACTTAAACAGAGAATCAAGAAGTTAGAGGAAATGGTTATAAGCCTTGATGATAAAATTCGGAATATGGATGGAGAAATGAAAGAGAATGAAACACTCAGAGAACAAATAAGATCTTTGGAGGAAGCAAATAAAGCACAAGGGCAGTAGAGAAAGGAACTAGAAAAAAGAATAAAGAAGCTGGAAGGGGAAAAGAGTCAACTAGAATCTAGAATTTCTAAACAAGAAGATAAAAACAAACAGCTGAATGACAACCTAAAGGAATTAGATGTTAGTTCACTGCTCTCTTCTGAGAGAGACGAGATTGCTGCTTGGAATGTTCAGATTAAGGAAAACATTGAACAGTTCAGAAAAGAGTTCCAGGAGCTGAATATGGAAAATGATGCCATGAAAACGTCCTTTGCTGATGCACTAAAGGGGAATGTGGCAGTAAAAGAGGCTGTAAAGGTGGTGGCACTGGAAAACATACAAACAGTTGACTATAAAGAGACAGTAATCGAAAAAATGAAAGACGTTGTGATGGAAAGGGCAAACCCACTCATCAGACAGGCACTTGATAAGGAGAAGACAGTGGTAATCTCAGGCATAAGTGAATCCCAGGAGCCAACATGGCAGGGGAGACTTGAAGAAAATAAAGCTAACGTTGTAGACCTGATAAGAAAGCTTGGAGTAGTATGTGGTCCTGAGGATATTGTAAACATACACCAACTAGGTAAATATTCGAGGGAAGGAAAGCCGAGACCAACAAAAGTAACCTTTGAGAGAGGGGAGACATGTAGGGAAATATTGTTGAGAAAAAAAAGTCTAAAAGACCTTCAAGAATGCAAAGAAGTGTTCATTAGACGATACAGAACACAGGAAGAGATGGGAAAGATCAAAAACTTGTTGCAAGAGGCAAGAAGGTTAAATGATGAAAGAAATGAAGAAGAGAAGAAAAATTTTCGTTACAGAATACTTCCAGACAAAGGGGAGATAAAGAAGATAATGACAGAAGATCAAGGGATGGGGCCTCATTAAGATTGTTATACACAAATGCTGATGGATTAGCTGGTAAGGCAGTAGAATTAAAAGATAGGATTCACAACAGTAAGGCAGATATAGTAGCAATTACAGAGACTAAGTTGAGTGAGGACATAAACAGTGTCACAGTTTTTCCTAAGGGCTTCAGAATACTAAGGGTCGAAAGATCTGAGAGGACTGGTGGAGGGATAGCACTGCTCATAAGTGAGAGGATTCAAGTTGAAGAAATAAACTTGGCTATAGAAAGTGAGTTCAGGGAATTTCTTGTTGCTCGCATAAATACTGGGTCAGAGAGCATTATAATAACTGTTGTATACAACCCACCAAGGAACCAAAATAGGTTTGAAATTTATGAGGAAAGTCATATAGGTACGATTGAAGTCATAAACTCAGTTGTTAACATGGCGCGGAAGAAAAAATGTAGGATTTTGATTATGGGAGACTTTAATCATAAAGAGATAGATTGGATAAATCTTGACCCACACAGTGGTGAGGACTCATTTGGGGCAAGATTCCTAGATTGCGTACAAGGGAATTTCCTACACCAACATGTAATGGAACCAACAAGAGCCAGGGGTGGGGATGAGCCATCACTACTTGATCTAGTGTTCACAGATAATGTGTTGGATATTGAAAATATTGAGTATGAACCACAAATTGGAAAGAGTGACCACTGTGTGTTGTTGATGGAGTATATCATTGAAGACATTCTTCCTGAGAGTAGAGGCACTGAGGACATGAGGAGGAACTATCCGAAAGGAGGTTACATCAAAATGAATGAGCTTTTTGCAGATATTGACTGGAGAACCTTATTTTACAACAAATCTGTACAAGAAATGTATGACATCTTTTGTGAGAAATATGGGAAGATAGTAGATTGCTGCATACCTGTCACCAAAGTAGGTGTAATTCATGCCAGAGAGAAATGGTTCGATAATGGGTGTAAAAGAGCTAAGGCGTGGAGAGACAAATGCTGGAAAAGGTATAGGAGGAGAAAAAACATAAATGCCTGGCAAACCTACAAAAGAGCAAGAAATGACTACCTAAGTAAAAGGAGAGAGGCAGAGAGAGATTATGAGAGGGACATCACCAGGAAGGCTAAAGAAAATCCCAAGCTTTTCCACAGCTTTATCAGAGGAAAACTGAAGGTAAAAGAACAGGTTTTAAGGCTAAAGAGAGCGGATGGAAGCATCACTGAGACGGACGAAGAGATCTGCAAAGAATTGAACAAGGAGTTTCAGTCAGTATTTACAGTAGAAAATACCCCACCCCCTCAGATTGCAGTGATAGAAGCTCAAGGGCTGGTATTAGAGAACATCAACCTTACAGCCACAGAGGTATGCAAAGCGCTGATGGATTTAGATGTTCATAAAGCTACAGGTCCTGATGACATATCCCCTCATGTGCTTAAAAAATGCGCAAACACAATATCAGTGGCACTAAGTATCATATTTAAGGAGTCACTGGAGTCGGGGGAGATTCCAAGATGCTGGAAACAAGCAAATGTGATACCTATCTTCAAAAAGGGAAGGAGGGATACGGCTCTGAACTATAGACCAGTTTCCTTGACCAGCATAGTTTGCAAACTTATGGAGAAACTACTAAGGAAACATATCTCTCTTCACTTGGAATCCTTCAACTTTTTGTCAGTGAGGCAACATGGCTTCAGAGAAGGAAGATCAACAGTAACAAACTTATTAGAATTTTATGATGAGGTAAGCCAAATCTTACAGGAAAGAGAGGGCTGGGCAGATTGCATATTCCTAGACTTCCAGAAAGCGTTTGACACTGTTCCACATTGGAGACTTATTAGGAAGCTGCAATCAATGGCTAGAATAGGTGGAAATGTCTTGGAATGGATAAAAACTTACTTAGAAGGAAGGGAACAGAGGGTTAGAGTAAGACACTCAGTGTCTGAATGGAGAAGAGTTAGTAGTGGAGTTCCACAGGGTTCAGTTTTAGGGCCACTTTTGTTCCTTGTATATGTAAATGACCTACCAGAGACTGTAAATTCATTCATGAATATGTTTGCAGATGATGCAAAGATTGTGAAGAAAGTAAAAAACGAGAACAATGGTAGAGAACTTCAGGAGGATCTAAATAATCTGCATGAGCGGTCAGAAAAGTGGCTAATGAAATTCAATACCTCAAAATGTAAGGTAATGAGAATGGGTACAAGTGCAAGAAGGCCCAAGCTTGACTACTCGGTGGCTGGAGTACAACTTCAAGAGACAGAAAATGAGAGAGATCTAGGAGTAAACATACTGGCAGATTTGTCTCCAGAAATACATATAAATGGCGTAGTAAGGGCAGCATATGCATTCTTATCAAATGTAAGGGTAGCCTTCAGGCACATGGACAAGGAAATGTTCAGAAATATTTATGTAACCTATGTGAGGCCAAAACTCGAATATGCAGCCCCCTTTTGGAATCCGCACTTGAAAAAGCACATAGCTAAGCTTGAAAAAGTTCAAAGACATGCCACGAAACTGGTGCCAGAAATACGCAATCTCGGTTATGATGAGAGGCTGAGGGAATTAGACTTGCCATCACTCGAAGCTAGAAGAGTAAGGGGGGATATGGTGACAGTCTTTAAATTCCTTCATGGTTATGATAGAGTGGATAGGGATCGATATTTCGATATGGCTGGCTCTAGAACTAGAGGTCATAGTTTGAAGCTTCGTAAGAAAACTTGTTTGCAGGATGTAAGGAAATACTTTTTCAGTGTAAGAGTAGTTGATAATTGGAATTCGCTAAGCGAGGAGGTAGTTAATGCTATCTCAATCAATAGTTTTAAGGACAGGTATGATAAGTATCACTAAGTCTAAAAATGGAACCGATCAGGAGACGGGAAGATACGAGCTTTGGGCTCTTTCCCGTAAACACAATTAGGTAATCACAATTAGGTAATCACATACATACATACATACATACATACATACATACATGCATACATACATACATACATATATATATATATATATATATATATATATATATATATATATATATATATATATATATATATATATATATATATATATATATATATATATATATATATATATATATATATATATATATATATATATATATATATATATATATATATATATATATATATATATATATATATATATATATATATATATATATATATATATATATATATATATATATATATATATATATATATATATATATATGAATCACTCAAGCAAATATTCAAAATTGATACATCTTTCTTATATCCATCCATTATGTAAACAGAAATTCAAGTCATTTCATGTATCTATATTATGCAGGAAGAAATTCAGGCGGCCTTGTATGTATTCAGCGTTATGAATTTGCTGCTCTGCTGCTCCCATCGGCTTTTCCACCCAACTCAATTTTATATAACTTCGTCTCTTCCTGTCCCGTCGATACCCGACCCACCCAGGTTGGAGGCTCGCTAGCGACTGATTGCTCGCGCCATCTGTTGAACAAAACCGCAACTATGTCTAGTTGCCCATTAGTATATATTATTTTATTTTAATATTTTCTATTTTATTCTATTTTTAGTTTTTATGTCCTTTCTCCGGATGTTTTGGAAATTACTTCGGTTTTTTTTTTGCGATTAGAGTGGGTGAATAATGGGATAAATGGGGGAGATAATAGAGTTAGTGAGAGGTAAAGAGAAGAGTGGAGAATGGTCGATTTTATTTTTTATTTTTATTTTATTTTTGAAGTTGCTTTTATAAGGATGGATCAGTGGTGAGCGGTAGGCCATATGAGAGAGAGAGAGAGAGAGAGAGAGAGAGAGAGAGAGAGAGAGAGAGAGAGAGAGAGAGAGAGAGAGAGATTATTATTATTTTATTAATTTATTGCGCCAAGGCGTCAGACATTACATGAGTTCATACAAATAATGCTTCAAATGGATATAAAACCAAGAATTGAACATGGTTTACAGGGAGGTGTACATATTGATAAAACATTGCTGCATACTAACACACAACTCACAGAATGGCAGCACAGAGTACTTTATATGCAAAAGTAAAGCTCAGAGAAACGCAGAATGCACAAACAGAATTATATAGCAACATACAGAAAATATATGTATAATTCAATATAATTAATGGCCACCAAAGTGAGGAAAACGAGCAAGAATAACATCAAGGTTGTCATCATTAAGTAAAAATGAGCAGATCTGTATTAAGTTCTGACCTCGTGGTAAAACATCTCTCACTGCGGGGCACTGAAGACAATAGTGGTCAAGAGTGTTGGCATTAGTTCGGTCGCATAATGTACAGGAGGTGTACTGTGGCATATCTAGAGTCTGGGAGACCTGCCATAAAGGCCGATACCCCATTCTGAGCCGAGCACTAACTACATTGTTTTTCCGCACCATTAACCCGCGTCTGCGATACTTGTAGCGACTGTGAAGGAAGTGATCATGGTGCTGTATGGACACACTGTTGGCCCTCTCCGTGTCCCTGCGCTGGACCGTAATGGCAAACCCAGCTGAGTAGATGATGTTACGTAGGCATCGGAGGGAGGGCTCAGCGTCCATAGCATGCCCATCCAGCATACAGGCCGCCTTGGCAAGACGATCCGCTGTGTCGTTGCCAGTCAGCCCAATGTGGGATGGAGTCCACACAAATGACACAACAAGAGAAGCATCCCGAGCGGCTGCGAGGCGACATAGTATATCTCCCACAGCACGGCCACAGATAGGTCTTGGCGAGGATAGGGCTTGTAGGGCCGATTGGGAGTCACAAATTATTACCCCATTCACTCGTCGTCGAACAAGGAGAGTCACGGCATCCAAGATGGCATTCAGTTCACAGTAGGTGGAGCTCGACGAGGTGGGTAGTCTACGGCCAATCCATGAATCAGCCGGCACAGGCGGCTCCATGGTGGGGGAAAACACAGCACATGCCGCCCTCCCATCTGCTTGCACAGAACCATCAACATAGACGTGGTGCGCTGCAGGGACAGACGTGGATACATCAGCGATAGTCTCCAGAGCTAACTGTCTCTGCAAGGGGGGATAGACATCCTTCGAGGTCGGTGTATATGTGACAGCGGGGAGGGGGACACGCCAGGGTGGTAAATCTGGGACAGCCGCCTGCACTGGCAGGTCGATGTCAAGGCCACGGAGAATGTCACTCACCACCCTGATAAGGTTATGACCTCCTGCTCGAAGTGGGAGCCTGGGTGCGTCTGGATCAAGGGACGTCCTCATGACAGCAGAGAAGTACGGAGCAAGAAAGGGGTAGTGAAGACACTTAACAGTAAAATAGGACACATTGGCATAAATCCTCTCCACAAGAGGGGGTAAGTTGAGCTCCAACTGCATACTCACAATACGGGTAGAGAGAGAACATCCCAAGATAAATCTCATGACTCGATTCTGGAACTTTTCAAGTGGCTCGAGAGCTGGTTTAGGAAGTTGACACAAGGCAGGAGACAGATAGTCAACCACTGACCGAAGTAGTAGGATGTAGAGGGTCCTCGCCACTGGGATGGAGACTCCTGCAGCATTGTTGGCAAGCCACTTGACAGGTGCAAAGCGGGGCTCCAGACGGTCAAGAAGGCTCTTCACAAAGGGATGAATTCGTTGACGAGCAGGTATAGCTGGGGTGATCCGGACAGGTGCACCTAAATATGTGTACTGTGTGCAGTGAGGGATGACATTACCACCCATGGCGAATGCGGGCAGTGCTCTGCAGTTGCGTGAAGTAAAAATCCTGCTTTTTTCTGGGGAGATAATAAGGCCACAGGAGGTAGCAGACACGTAAAAGTCATGGAGCATGTGCTGAAGGTCGTGAGTTGAGGTCGTGTGGATGCATATGTCGTCCACATAGCAGGTAACTGTAGTACCGGGGATGACAGGAAGGAGGGAGAGTAGACGATGCATAAGGATATTGAATAGAAAAGGACTTAGCACACCCCCCTGAGGAGTACCCAGTTCAAACCGTTCATAGGAGCTATACGACCCTTTAAAAAGGACGCTTGATGTTCTGTTGCAGAGATATCCCCGTATCCATTTCAGTATGTTCCCCCGAACTCCAAAGTCCACCAGCTGGTCAA
Organism: Halocaridina rubra; assembly: GCA_037179515.1. Taxonomy (NCBI): domain Eukaryota; kingdom Metazoa; phylum Arthropoda; class Malacostraca; order Decapoda; family Atyidae; genus Halocaridina; species Halocaridina rubra. Next base: position 5,003 of record JAXCGZ010024182.1, on the reverse strand, counting down.
GAATAATTTCCTTGTTGGCTATATCGAAGGCAGATTTGAGGTCCAGGAAGGCGACCACACTGGTGGGAGAAAGACGGGTGTAGAGTTCAGCGAGGCAGTGATGTGTGCTCCGTTGTGGGAGGAAACCATAAAGACTGGGGGAGAGTTTATCCTGTAGACGGTGCATGAGCCGGGCAAGAAGGATGCGTTCAAACACTTTGCTGAAGCAGGAGGTGAGGGAGATAGGCCTAAATTTGTCGGTTCCAGGTTTTGGTAGAGGAATAATAGTGCTTCTGGTCCAGGCAGAGGGCACATGCCCCAAGCAAAAGCAAAGATTGAAGAGGCGCAGTAGGGGGTTACCAGGAACTTTCTGAAGAAGACGGAGAACTTGATATGTAAGACCATCCTCCCCAGGGGCAGTAGCCTTAATCCTAGCAAGAGCACGTCGTAGTTCATCCTCTGTGAATGGGATGTCATCCTCTTCATCCGTCTGTAGTAATGCACCCATTAGGCGGAGGTTACGAACACTGCGGTGGGTGGAGAGTGCCTCTTGAACGTTCCCGGGAAGGTTGCAAGTTTGTGACTGTGCTGACCAGGTAGTAATGAGGTCCTGAGCGTACTCAAGTGGACTGTGGTGTAGAGCACAGGTGGGTTTCTTCTTGACAGCCTTCCTTATAAGATGCCACATAGTCCCAGCGCTAGTCTGATGGTTAATACTATCCGTAAATTTCTGCCAATACTCCGTGTGCACACACTTCTGCAGGGCAACTAGATCATCCCTCGCCAACTGATATTGGTGCAGGTGGTCAGGGGTGGGCTGTCTTTGAAAGGAGAGTCCAGCATCCACAGCTGTCCTTTCCGCCTGGGCAATACGCTGATCCAAAGTCCAGGAATGGGCCTCAGGGCGACGTGGAACGTGTGGTCTGAGAACATAATGCGTGTAGAAGTCATGTGTAGAATCCACCAGTGAGTTGTATAAGCTGTCTGGAGAAAGGAGATCAAAAGTGGGAAGGAGGTGAGAGATAAAGGAAATATAAGTGGGACAGTATTTGGGAGGGATAGAGATGCGGGTGCGGTGATGGGAGAGGGTAGCTGGAGTCTGAAGTATGGAGTATTTCAGGCTAAGGGCAACATGGTCAGAAAAGAGAGAAGGGATAGAAGAGCAGGAGACATTAGGTTCCACAAGGCCAGCTGTGAGAATGTGATCTACAGTACCCCCACGAGCGTGTGTGGCACCACCAGTATCCCAGCGGGTGAGGCGGTAGCGGCGGATGTAGTCGAGCAGAGGCTTGCCACCGCGATTGGGAGTGAGAGATGAGTCACCAAGGGCGGGGTGTCTGGCGTTAAAATCCCCCATATAGATCATTCCACTGTCTGTAGGTATTGGAAGGGCTGGTAGATTAATCACACCTGGGGCAGAGTAGACATTGCACAATCGAAGAGTACCATTCCCGACAGTGATTTCAAAGAGCTGAAAGGTCATATCAACTTGTGGAGAGAGAGAGAGAGAGAGAGAGAGAGAGAGAGAGAGAGAGAGAGAGAGAGAGAGAGAGAGAGAGAGAGAGAGAGAGAGAGAGAGAGAGAGAGAGAAACTCCTGGCAATATTCTGGAATTTTCACAAGAACATCCATGAAAACTAGTGATTTAGGCAGGAGTTAGAAGATGACTGCCTAAGCCAACATTCAGTTCCATTTAAGCTTCTGTCACCCTTAGTTTGAGACAGGCACTAATCCCTCCGAGCTGTGGAGGGTGAAGGCACTATACAAATTGCATTGTTGAATATTCTCTCTCTCTCTCTCTCTCTCTCTCTCTCTCTCTCTCTCTCTCTCTCTCTCTCTCTCTCTCTCTCTCTCTCTCTCTCCTCTCTCTCTCTCTCTCTCTCTCTCTGAGCAGGTGCTTGCTGTTATGGTTGAAATCACTGGAGACAAGTAAGGTACACAGATAGTTGCAGGTACTCTCGTAAATGCACTGATGAAGCATTTACTTATGATGTAGGGGGTACACCTTAGGCCTACACAGGTATACTCGTAAATTAAGTGGAGTCAAAGGGTCATCGCAGTTCCCCACCACCAAGCCACAACCACATTGCTAGGGTTACCCCCAGGGTAAGCTGGTAAGGATTTTCTGTCATGAGACCCAAAAGCATTAGCGTATATTCACTTCATACGCAGTCTCAAGTACAGCTGCTTTTCTGTATAAATGAGAGAGAGATATATCTCTGATACATTGCAAGTTATTTTGCCTGCTTAAAGGTGATTACGTCATTGCGTACGAGCTACTCAACAATGGGCATCTCAGTGTGTGTGTGTCTCTCTCTCTTCTCTTAATAATGTAAGACTTAAGAATATTACTTTGGGTCTGAAGGCTTGGAAATGACATTATTATTATTATTATTATTATTATTATTATTATTATTATTATTATTATTATTATTATTATTATTATTATTATTATTATTATTATTATTATTATTATTATTATTATTATTATTATTATTTTTATTATTATTACTTTATTATTATTA
>JAXCGZ010024181.1:5000-13087 GCA_037179515.1 Halocaridina rubra | reverse complement strand
GACATTAGGTTTTTTATGAGTATGACACCGGGACTGGCAAAAACTGCCCTAGTCAATAAAGGCTTAGAACATAAAAACTCCAAGATTAAGGAAAAGAAAAAGGTTAAGGACAAGGCACATTGAAGTAAATCACACATAGGACACCACCAGGCAGAAAAAATAATCATAGTACAGAGGACCTACAGATATGGAGAAGTAGGCCCTGAGATGACGATAGATTAGCTCAATAAAGGAAGATAAGTCAAAAGAATTAGGAAAGATAGAGGAAGAAGGAGAGTTTCAGAGTCTGGAGATAAATGGGAAAATGAAGTCGCTGCATCGACCAATCCGCAAGGTACAAATGTCAAAACAGTACCTGTGAGATAAGGCCACTTGGCGAGTGTTACCCGGTCTCAACAGTGGGGGAGAGATGCAACTCGTCAACTCATCAGAGCAGCAATGAAAGTAGTAGCAGTAGAAAAGAGAAAGGGATGATAACTTACGGTGAAGAGAAAGAAAATTCAGATTAGAAGTAAGAGAAGGGACTTTACCGAGCTTGACTACCTTATATTCAGCCATATCAAGGAGATAAATATTAGAAGCACCTCAGATGTGTGAGCAGCATTCTAAGTAGGACAGAAAAGACCTTTATAGATGTTAAGTAGCTGTAAAAAGGAAAAGTAATGATGAAAATGAAATAGAAACCCCCCCTTTTTTGGAATCATATTTAGAAATTTGGATTATGTGATCGATCAAAGACAAGTTAGAAGCTATTAGGATTCCTAATATGCTTTTGACAGAATTAAGAGGGTAAATTTCGTTAGTTATGAAGACAATAGAGGTATCAGGAGGAGAAGAAGATAAAGAGCTAAGAAGAAACTGTGTCTTGAGGGCACTGAATTTAACTACATTTTGGATACCCCACTCAGTTACCCACTAGATATCGGAGATGAGAGTAGAAGAAAGAGTGATGTGAGACTGAGTACGAGTAGCAGATGAAGATTGTGCAGAAAAGGTAGAGGAAATATGAAGTATGAAATCATCAAAAAAGGAGTGAAGAAGAGAGGAAGATGGGGATTGAAGAGGTTCATTGATGAAGAGAAGGAACAGAGTAGGTGAAAGAACAGAGCCATGTAGAACACAACTGGTAACAGGGAATGGGCTAGATGTTGCACCGTCAACTGTCAGAAAGGAAACTGGAAATCCAAGAACAGAGATCAGCGGGTAGAGTCATAGGCAGGGAGTTTGGCCAACAGGGAAGCCTTTTGCCAAGCTCTGTCAAAGGCCTTAGAATTTTCAAGGGCGATGACAAAGAATTCCCATACTTCCTCAGAGCAGATGACCATGCATGAGTAAGACAGGATAGGAGATCACAAGTGGATCTTGTCTTGCAAAAGCAGTACTGGTGATCAGAGATAACTGAGTTAGATTCAAGACGTTTCAAGAAGTGAGCACTGAGCAGAGTTTGGAAATTTTGGCGTTAGAAGAGGTAAGGGCAATAGGTCGGTAGTTTGAAGGAATAGAGCAGTCACCCTTTTTTTAATGACAGGTTGCACTATGGTATGCTTCCAAGATTAAGGATAAATACTTTTTGAGAAAGTGAGGAGAAAACGACGGCAATGCATGGGAGCCAGTTCATATGCAAACTCCTTAAGGAGCCTACTAGGGACCAACGGGAACAGATACCTTGTTCATCTTTAGTGCGCAAAGAACTTTATGAGCTTTGCGTGAAGAAAGGATAAGGGAGGGCATAGTGTTATACATGGGTAAAGATTGAGGGACAGATGCACTGGAATCATTTACGGAAGAATTGGCAGGAAAATGAGAGCCAAAGAGAGTGGCTTTGTCAGTGGGAAAACAAGCTATAGAATCGTCAGAACGAATGAGAGGGGGAAAGTTTAGGCTATAGGAGTTTTTGGAGAGGTTTTTGGCTAAGAACCATAACATTTGGTAGTGGGAGAAGAGTTAAGGTCATTTACTTTCCATCTTATGAAGGAAGCCTTAGACTTTCGAATCTGAGTAGTACAGTGATTCCTAGCTACAATAAAAGTATAACGAGTTAAATAAGATTGAGAGGCATGGTACAAAAGGTGTGCTCAGTCCCTGGCCTGAATAGCCATGGAGCAGGCTGCTGTCAAACCAAAGATTATGGTAATGAAAAGTTTTCATAGAGGAGGGGATGTATGCCTCCAATCACGAGTTTATGATATCGGCAACTTTCATGACTACCTGATGAGGGCTACGCGTCTGGAAGAAGTAGTCATCCCATGGGAAGTCGAAGAGAAAGTTACACAAATCTTCACGTTGAATACGCTCAATGTGCCAAAGGTTTCGCTGAGTAGGAGAAATTGATGGAGGGGGAGCAAAAATGGAAGAGACTGAGATCACAGAGTGGTCAGATTTACCAAGAGGGAAAAACACACAGTAATAGCAGTCTGAAGAATTAAGCCAATCATTGTGGTGTACTTCAAATATTCAAAGAAAGACATAAAGTCAGTGGAGTTTGGAGAACAGTAGCAGAATCATGAAAGATATATTTTAAGTTATTGAACATCAAAGTTATGTGATTCAAGGCTGATGAGCCTTGCAGTAGGGGTGTTAGTGCTCCAGTAGGCACAGACACCACTTATGGAACGAAAATGAGAGTACAGGTTATAGTGAGATATCTGAAATGGGTCATTTGAAGCATGGCTAGATTTATCCCACAGTTAGGCTGATAAGCCTACCCAGGAGGGTAAGCAATTTTATTATGCGTCTATAGAAATGATTTGACATATACAAATTCTACTTTCAATACTATTTATAAAATGTATTTAATGTTTTTCAACTTTCATGTCAGTGTAAATAATTAATGAAGATGAAAGTTTTATTAAAGCAAGACAGAGAAAGATACATGGCAAAATAGAAAAGAATTATAACTTCATCTTCTATCGGTACCTGCAGTTTTGTTACTTCAAAAAAAATACTATAAATTTTCTTATGACCTCTTGTCTCTACAAAAAACTATATATGAAAGCTAATAATATATCTACTTAAATTGATTATTTTTATTCTATTAAGAGACTATAATTTATAATTACATTAGGTTTTTTATGAGTATGACACTGGGACAGGCAAAAACTGCCCTAGTCAATAAAGGCCGGAGTACATAAAATCTCCAAGATGAAGGAAAAGAAAAAGGTTAAGGACAAGGCAAATTTAAGTAAATCACACATAGGACACCACCAGGCAGAAAAAATAATCATAGTACAGAGGACCTACAGATATGGAGGAGTAGGCCCTGAGATGACGATAGATTAGCTTTTTAAAGGAAGATAAGTCAAAAGAACTTGGAAAGATAGAGGAAGGAGGAGAGTTTCAGAGTCTGGAGATAAATGGGAAAATGAAGTTGCTGCATCGACCAATCCGCAAGCTACAAATGTCCACACAGTACCTGTGAGATAAGGCCACTTGGCGAGTGTTACCCGGTCTCAACAGTGGGGGAGGGATGCAACTCGTCAACTCATCAGAGCAGCGATGGAAGTAGTATCCATAGAAACGAGTAAGGGATGATACCTAATGGTGAAGAGAGAGAGAATCCAGATTAGAAGTAAGAGAAGGATAATTAATGAGTCTGGCTGCCTTAGACTCAACCTATCAAGGAGATAAGTATGAGATGAAGCACCCCAGATTTGTGAGCAGTATTCTATGCAGGGACGGTCGGGACCTTTATAGATTTTAAGTACTTGCAAATAGGAAAGTGATGACAAAAACGAAACAAAACCCTAAATTTTTTGGATGAATATTTAGATATTTTGATTATGTGATTCCTCAAAAACAAGTTATAGGCTATATAGATTCCTAATTATATGATAGAATTAAGAGGGTAAATTTTGTTAGTTTCAAAGACAATAGGGTTATCAGGAGGAGGAGAAGATAAAGAAATAGCCTGAAACTTTGTCTTGGAGGCATTAAATCTAACTAAATTATGAGTGCCCCACTCAGATACCCTCTGCATATCTGAGTTGAGAGTAGAGGAAAGAGTGATATGTAACTGATTACGAGAAGTAGATTAAGGTTGTGAAGGAAAGGAAGAGTAAATGTGAATTTTAGACTCGTCAACAAAGGCATGAAGAAGAGAGGAATATGGGGATTGTAGAAGATCATTGATGAAGAGAAGGAACAGAGTTGGTGAAAAAACAGAGCTCTGTGGAACACCACTGGTAACAGAGAAAGGGCTAGCTGTTGCACCATCAACAACTACAAATACAAAACAGTCAGAAAGGAAACTGGAAATAGAGAAAAGGGAGTCTGGCAGAGAGAACCTTGTGCCAGACTCTGTCAAAAGCCATATAGATATCAAGGGCAACAACAAAGGATTCTCAAATTTCCTCATTGAAAATGACCATGCTTGAGTAAGATAGGACAGGAGGTCACCAGTGGATCCTGCCTTGAGGAAGCCGTACTGGTGATTGGAGATAAGCGAGTTAGTTTCAAGGCGTTTAAAGAAGTAAGTGTTTAGCAAAGTTTCGAAAACTTAGAAACAGGTCGAACTAGAGTATGCTTCCAAGATGGAGGATATATACTGGAGGACAAAATGAGGGGAAAAAGACATTAAAGCTAGGGAACAAGTTCATCTGCAAACTCCTTAAGGAACCTTGTAGGGATACCATCAGGACCAGATGCCTTGTTTGTCTTTAGCGAGCCAAGAACCTTTTGAGCTTTGCATGAAAATAGGATAAGAGAGGGCATAGGGTTAGAGAAGGGTAAAGGTTTAGGGAGAGGTGTGCTGGAATCATTTGCGCAAGACTTGGCAGAAAAATGAGTACCAAAGAGAGTCGCTTTATCAGTGAGAGAGCAAGCTATAGAACCATCAGAACGAATGAGAGGGTGAAAGTTTGAGTAACAAAACTTCTTGGAGAGGTCTATGGCTAAGGACCAGAAGCATTTGTCAGTGGGAAAAAAGTTATGGTCATCAACTTTCTGTCTTATAAAAGAATGCCATAGACCTTGGAATTTGAGCAGTAAAGCGATTCCTGGCGACAATAAAAGTAGAGTGAGTTATATCAGAATATGAAGTTTAGTAATATTGGTGTGCCTGAGTCCTGGCCTGGATAGCCATTGAGGCCAAGGGTTTATGGGGAGAGAGAAGTTTCGTAGAGGAGAAGATGTATGCCTCCATTCCCGAGGTCATGATCTCAGCAACTTTTAGGGTTACCTGATCATTGTTGCGGGACCGAAAGCAGTAGTCATTCCATGGGAAGTCAAAGGAAGTTACAAATATTTTCACCTTGGGTATGCTGAAATTGCCAAAGGCGGCGCTGAGTTAGAGGGATTGGTGGAGGGGGAGCGAAAATGTAAGAAATTGAGATCACAGAGTGGTCAGGTTTACCAAGAGGTGGAAGCACAAAATAAGAGTAGTTTGAAGGGTTAAAAATAAGAAATAGGATCAAGAGTGTTTGCTGCATGTTTGTGTCGATCAGGAACATAAGTAGGATGTTTTATAATTTGCCCCAGATCATGAGTAATAGAGAAAGTAAGGGTCTCACTTCCTCCCACATCAGTGTGAGAAGAAATAAGCCACTCACTGTGATGTACATTAAAGTTTCCAATGTAGAGAACTTTAACAAGTGGGAGAAGATAACAAGGACTCATGGCTCTAGGACAGATACTCAAAGAAAGACTAACTCGGTGGAGTTTGGAGAACAGTAGTAGAAGGAAAGGAATATAATGGTAGTGGGGAGACAGATTTTTAGCCCGAGAATATCAAAGTCAGGAGATTCAAGGTCCTTGAACCTTGCAATAGGAGTGTTAGTGAAGCATTAGGCACAGACCCCACCTTTGGAGCGAAAACGAGTACACAGATTATAGTGAGAGATTTGAAATAGGTCAGTGGAAGATGGATAGACAGCTGGGTTTCAGATAGGAGGAGGAGGTTAGTGAGGAACAAGTGCTGTTCAACAGATGAAAGATTAGAGTTCAGGCTACGAATGTTAGAATAGTGAAGAGTCATAGTAAAAGATTTTATTGTCAAATATTTAGTATATATTCAGGAATAAATATGTACTTTATATTCAGAGGCACTAGCCTGCAGAGCAAGTGCTCCTTGGCAGGCAGTTTAATATACATTTCACATGATTTAAAGTATGACGGCAATACTTGTATTAAAACAAAACAGTAGTCTGACCTTAATCTAGACATAATGATCCACCAATACTGTATTAAGTATTATTCAATAACTGCTTGATCTTGCCTAGTAAATAAATGCTGTTCGAGTTTCTTTTTAAATAAAGTTATGCCAGTTATTGTTTTTAAATCTTCTGGTAATGCTTTCCAACATTTTGGGCCAAAACAGTGAATAGAAAATTAATACAATGTTGCTCTCGGTTGTGGACAGAGCAGATTTATATTGTTACCTCTGGCTCTATGGTTGTGTTGAATAAATCTAATTAATCTTCTGTTATGATTGTTATCATTAACGTAATTATATATAATAAGACAGAAATATTGTATCAAGTAATTAAATTAAAGAAGTAGATCTATTGGCAGGTGCAAGGTTAATGGCAGATCCTTTACTACCACCAAGCATGTCTGCTCAAGCCCATAGTGGAGTTAACACGATCCCCGGATATACTTCGCACTCCTCTATGCCGGGTACTGGGAGCCATAAACTGTGGTCCTTCCATAAATAAAGCAAATATGAGGAAAAAAAGAGGTGAGTAAAACAAACTATGCCTGTTTTTCTTTTCAAGAAGGAAAACAGTATACGCAGATAAAGTAAAATATAAAAAAAAATATTACGCAAGTGGCTCTCAATATTATGAATGTAAGATCAAGTTTTTCTACTGTTAAATAAAAATCATTACCCTCCATCTTCATGAATATTCCTAACAGATAAAATACGTTTTCCGTAGATTTGGCTATTCCCCTTTGAATCTTTTCTTGAGGATAGTAAATACTTTCTAATTTAATACATGAAAGCAGGCAGCCCGGACAGTGTTGGCATCTTGCAAAAAAATTTTGTGGACTCCCTGGTTAATTTACCAACATTCAATATGCTCTTCTTACTTCTCAACTCATGTTTCATACATTTAACATCTGTGTTAAAAAGAGAAGACAAGTTATCCACTAGAAACATTAAAATTAAATAAAAGCATCAAAAGAATATATCTTATCTCATGGTTAGTTTGCTTGGTGAACGATTTATAAGACAAGAGAAAACATATTCTGGCACACTGTGCAGCTATGTTTTGATATTTAGTGCAATACAGATAAAGAAAACTAGAGGCGAAAACTCTATTGATATCCACTGTTCATAAAAAGATACGTAGCAAATGGAGCCAGAATTATAAAAGGATTCTCAAAAGGGAACAATCCTTTTGTACATTAACAAATGGGTTTTAGTTATTACTAACGCTGTGTGTTATACTAATTAAAATATAAAAATTTTTGCTTCATCTCTGACTCTTTCATTAGAAAACACTTATTATTAAAAGAATACAATATTGTGTCACTCACGAATAGCACATGTTTCAGTTTCTCCTGCACTCTCAAAAAATGAAGTTACGGTATGTATATGAAAGAGAGAGAGAGAGAGAGAGAGAGAGAGAGAGAGAGAGAGAGAGAGAGAGAGGAGAGAGAGAGGAGAGAGAGAGAGAGAGAGAGAGAGAGAGAGAGAGAGAGAGAGAGAGAGAATAATATATACATCACTGCCTCCCAGATGCTACATGATTGATGGGCAAAATCTGAACGAAAGCTGCAGCATGTTCTCCTTGTCGGAATATTCTTGCATATTCTGCAACACAAAATACTATGCTTGATACCTTCCAACAACTTCATTTCAGTATCAAAGATGAGTGCGCAATAAGTCTATATAAGTGTACATGTGCATGCATGCGTGCAACCGTGCTAGCGTGAGAGCGTGTGCATGCTTGCGTGAGTTCACGTGTGTGTTCTTGCATGCGTGAGTTCACATGTGTGTACTTGTGCGCGTGATTTTGTGTTTGTGTCCGTGTGTGTGCTTACGTGCGTGCGTGCATGAGTTTGCGTGTGTGTACGTGCATTCGCTCGCTTGTGTGCGAGCATGAGTGCACGTATGTGCACTCATATATATATATATATATATATAT
>JAXCGZ010024181.1:0-2500 GCA_037179515.1 Halocaridina rubra | reverse complement strand
TCACCTTAATATCTATAGCAAATCATAAAAAACAAACTAATTTAAAGATAGTCTATACAGAGAGAGGCGAATAAGGAAATATATTAGCATGGGTAAGATGTGGGCCACAACTCCTATTGGCTTCCTTCCCTTGGGTCCAACTTCATGCATTTGAAAAGAGAAAACAATCTACATATAATTATCTAAACCAGCTTTCATACATCAGGTAGGTAATGCAAGTCATTCTTGAATAAATATTTCAAACTCAAAATATGTGTCTGATGCACATGTATGTATGAATTTTTTCACCCACCTGCTGAAGTTCTCTATATTGGTGACTTCATTGTACACCACATTATATGGCTTAATTCTTCGCTTACTGGTGTGGGAGGAAGTGAGGCCTTTGCTTTCTCTATTACTCACAATCTGAGCAAATTATCAAACATCCTGCTCGTCTTCACAATCACCCCGAAAATGCAGCCAACACTTGTAACCTATTTTTTACTTCTAATCCTTCAAGCTACTCATATCCTGTCCTTTTCCCTCTTGGAAAATCTGACCACTATGTGATCTCAATCTCTTTAATTTTTTATCCACCTCCATTAATTACTCATACTCAGTGCCAACTTTGACACTTTGATCTTACCAAATTAGATGATGTATGTAACATTCTCAATGATTTCCCATGGGATGACTATTGCTTTCGGACTCGCAAACCTGATCAGGTAGCCCTAAAAGGTGCCGATATCATAACCTTGGGAATGGAGATGTTCATCCCCTACTCGTTGACAGCTTTTTCTCCTCTTAATCTTCGGTTTGACTGTGCCTGCTCCATGGATATTCAACCCAGGGATCGGTCATACTCGTCGGAACAAGTCTCTCCTTCTGATCTAACTCATTCTGCTTCTTATTAAAGCTAGAAATCATTGTACTGATCAGATTTGAAAGTCTAAATCTTCCCTCTTCGGAAGGAAATTTGATGACCTTAACTCCTCTCTCACTGATAAATGTTTTTGGTCCTTAGCCAAAAACCTCTCCAAAAACTTTTGTAACCTAAGCTTACCCCATCTTTATTCGTTCTGATGATTCTATTGCTTGCTCTCCTACTGACAAAGCCACTCTCTTTAACTCTCACTTTTCTGCCAACTCTTCCATAAGAGGTTCCAATGCATCTATCCATCATACTTTACTCCCCTCTAACCCTATGCCCTCCCTTATTCTTTTTCATGCAAAGTCCATAAGGTTCTTCACTCTCTAAAGACAAACAAAGCATCAAAACCCCATGGTGTCCCTGCAAGGTTCCTTAAAAAGTTTGCAGATAAATTGGCTCTCGTGCTTTTCCGTCTTTTTCACCTCATTCTCTCAACCAGTATCTATCCTTCATCTTGGAGGCATGCTCTAGTTCAACATATCCTGAAGAAGGGTGACAGCTCTATTTCTTCAGAGTATTGACCAATTGCCCTGACATCTTTTCTATCACTAAAGTATCCAAAAATTTGTTCATTTGTCACCTCTTGAAACATATTGAATCTAACGCAGTTATCTCCGATCACCAGTACTGCTTCAGCAAAGCAAGATCCACTGGTGACCTCCTGTCCTATCTTACTAATGCATGTTCATCTTCTCTGAGAAACTATGGGGAATCCTTTGTAGTCGCCCTTGATATCTCTAAGGCTTTTGGCAGTCTGGCACAAGGCTCTGTTGGCCAAACTGTCTGCTTATGGCTTTACCCATCTCTCTGTTCTCTGATTTCCAGTTTTACTGCAGACCATATTATACCTGTGGTTGTTGACGACACAACATTTAGCTCATTCCATATTACCAGTGGTGCTCCAAGGGGCTCTTTTCTTTCACCTACTCTCTTTCTTCTCGTCATCGACGATCTTCTTCAGTCCCCATCCTCCTCTCTTCTTCACGTCTCTGCCAACAATTCTAACCTTCATTTTTCCTCTGCCTTCTCTTCACAACCTTCATCTGCTACTTGTAATCAGCCTAGTATCACTCTGTCTCCTACTCAACTCGAATTTGCAGAGGGTATCTTAATGGGGCACCCTAAATTTGTTAAGCTTTGTGCCTCCAAGACACAGTTTCTAGCCTTTCTCTTCATTTTCACCTCTTCCTGATATCCCTATTGTCTTCGAAACTAATGCAATTTACCCTCTTAATTCAATTAACATATTATGAATCCAAATAGCCTCTAGCATGTCTTGGAGAAATCACATTATTCAAATTTCTAAAGCTGCATCCAAAAAATTTGGCAGTTTTGTCGTATTTCCATCATTACTTCTCCTCTTCTCACTTACTTAAAATCTATAAAGGTCTTATCCGTTCCTGTTTAGAACACTGCTCGTACATCTAGTGGTGTTCCTTCTTATATTAAGCTCCTCGATAGGTTTAAATCTCAGGGCAGTCAGACTCATCAGGGTTCCTACTCTTACTTTCAATCCGTATTCTCTTTCTCTTTGCAGTGAGGTATCACCCCTTTCTCTTTTCTGTCGCTACTACTTTCATTGGTGCTTTG
>JAXCGZ010024180.1:0-10000 GCA_037179515.1 Halocaridina rubra | reverse complement strand
GATACGAGCTTTGGGCTCTTTCCCGTAAACACAATCAGGTAATCACAATTAGGTAATCACACAATGTTGGAAGTATAAAACAAAATTTTACATGATACATGCACCATATAAATATATTATACACAGACTCATGTAAATAAACAAATAAGACATTTAACAGACAGGGATATATAATGTAGTACACAAATTATTTAAAAAAGATGAAAACATTTTACAAGGTTAAGAAGCTATACAAATTTGAATACACAAAAACATTAGTTCATTACAATAAGTGCAATTGACAATGTTAGTAATACATTTCTCTCTCTCTCTCTCTCTCTCTCTCTCTCTCTCTCTCTCTCTCTCTCTCTCTCTCTCTCTCTCTCTCTCACGTCATGACATGGAACATGGCAAGGGTATTTGATATTTGCATTATTTCCTTGAATCGAATATGACTTGGTTGTCCCTTGATTCAATTAGCATAATCCCACCAATTTCTGGATAAGCTTCTTACCCGCCATGGGGGAAAAAAAATAAGAAAATTGGGTAACGCAAAATATCCTCGCAAATTGTCGGATAAGAGGAAAATGAGAATTGTCTTTATTAAATGCTGAAAGGAGGAGTATGTGTGATGATGACAAGGGGATACTGCTGCTGCTGCTGCTGCTACTACTACTACTACTACTACTACTACTACTATTACTACTACTACTACTACTACATTTAATAATAATAATAATAATAATAATAATAATAATAATAATAATAATAATAATAATAATAAATAAAAATAATAAATAATAATAATAATAATAATAATAATAATAATAATAATAATAATAATAATAATAATATTAATAATAATATTGATAATAATAATAATAATAATAATAATAATAATAATAATAATAATAATAATAATAATAATAATAAAAATAATAATAAACGGTAGAGGCAGAAGCAATGGTCAGGGAAAGCACAAAGCCAGACTATATACCTAACATATTATCCGGGTTCCAAGCCCCTACTCCAGTCACATGGATCCAGTGATCTCCAGGCAATGAATAAATAATCAGGTAGACCTATAGGATATCACCAACCCCTCAATTAATTGCCTACTTTTATCAGTAACGACACGAAAGTGTGAAAGCTAATCCAACCCGGGCTAAGATCGAAACTGCTGCCGTTAAATTACCAGCTCCAGTAGGTACTACTGCGCCACAGAGTCGCTAACAACAATAATACTGAGAGTAAGAACAACAAGAACAAGAGCAACGACAACAACAGTAGTTGTAGTAGAAATGACATCTTATCATACAGTCGTATGTCAGCTTATCATACACTGTCTTGACAGAAGTGACTTAAGTTATACAATGGAATCTATGATCAAATAATTATATAATATGTGAAGCAATTTATCAATTGCAAGTCAAAATTCTCGGAAAAAAGTCTTAGTAACTAAATATATGATTCATGAACTCCACATTTCAGGATTCTTGTTCTATGTCTTTCCGAGAGTATCGTCCTCATTATAAACTTCTTGTAATGATGAAGGATTGCTGTAGTAAGTATACAGTATAGACAGTGCCAATATTGCGTACTATTAAATATTGCTGCTGCTGGATGCCACTGACATAAACATCACCATGACAACGCAGCTCTTCTTATGATTCACATATTCTCCAGAGGTACTTTTTTTTCTAAATAGCATTTTTTTTAAATTCACGTGAATTAACAGATTTACGTAAATCACATTTGCTATAATTACCCCGAACAAAGTGCGAATCTGAAACACAAATCGGTAGATCTTGGATTCTAAGCTGGCCCTCATCCTCTAAATAGAGGGGAAAATATTGGAGAGTATTGTGGACACAATTTCTTTATCTTATTTTGGCTTATAGTTAATACCTCGTGTGTGTTTGTACACACACACACACACACATACACACACACATTATATATATATATATATATATATATATATATATATATATATATATATATATATATATATATATATATATATATATATATATATATATATATATATATATATATATATATATATATATAAGAACATAAGAATAGAGGACACTGCAACATGCCTACTGGCACACACGAGGCAGCTCCATTTTTGAATTGTATTTTCAGCATGTCTAACCTATTCTATTCTACTCTACTTATTTATTCTGTTTTTCTTTTTATGATTTTTCTAATAAGCACTAACCTATTCATACCCACCCTACCTCTGTCATATGTCTATCTAATCTACATTTGAAGGTGTCTAAGGTATTGGCATTTACTATCCTACTAGGAAGCTTGTTCCATGCATCAGCTACTCTATTACCAAACCAATTTTTACCAATTTCCCTTCTGAACCTAAATTTATCAAGCTTAAATCCATTATTACGAGTTCTGGTTTGATCATGAATTTTTAAAACTTTATTAATATCTCCCTTGTTAATCCCTTTAAACCATTTATACACTTCAATCATATCCCCCCTAACTCTTCGCCTCTCTAGAGAATGTAGATTAAGTTTTTTTAATCTGTCCTCATATGGTAGATTTCTGATATTGTGTATCATCTTGGTCATTCTTCGTTGCACTCTCTCCAAGGATTCAATTTCCATTCTATAATAGGGTGACCAGAATTGCACAGCATAATCTAAATGGGGCCTAACTAATGCAAGATAGAGCTGCAAAATAACTTTTTCCCTCCTATTGCTGACGCTTCTTGAGATAAATCCTAAAATTCTGTTTGCTTTATTTCTGACTGCTGTGCATTGCTCTCTTGGCTTAAGACTACTACTCACAAGAACTCCCAAATCCCTTTCACACTGAGAACTCATGATTTCATGGTTATTTAGCTTATAACTAGTATTGTCTTTTATAGTACCCATTTTAACTACTTTACATTTTTCAACATTAAATTCCATTTGCCATTTGTCCGACCATTCAGATAATCTATTTAGATCTTCCTGTAAAGCATGAATGTCTTCTTTTCCATTTATAGTTCTACCTATTTTAGTGTCGTCTGCGAATTTACTTAGGTTACTACTGATATCCGAATCCAGATCCAGATCATATATATATATATATATATATATATATATATATATATATATATATATATATATATATATATATATATATATATATATATATATATATATATATATATATTTATTTATTTATACACACACACACGCACATACATACATACACGAACAAGTATACAAATTCGTCGTATTATATCCATGTATCTCAATAAAATAAGTTATTTTTTATATAACGAAATGCTATAACGGAAGCGATAATATGACAAAATTAGTTCCTATTCGAATGGAGGTGGAACGCAGAAGGCTGAAGCGGATAGATTATGGCTGGATGCCCTTCCTTACGTTCCGAGGCGAGATCAAACTCACAAATGTCAGGACCGTCATTTCCCAACTTGCGCGCGCTACCACTGAGCTAACGCATCCCCCTTCTGGAAGTATGATATAATGAATAAAAATGGACTGGGATGAGCCAAGGGGAACAGAGAGTCAAGTAAAAGGAAAAAAAGGGTTAATCTATTTAAGGTAATATGATTAGGGCAGCGAGAGATTTATATGATTGGGTTTCTGATGCTGAATGAAATTTACAATCCTCCCCCCCATATGAAATAGGGTTACTTACGTTTATGTACTTCCTCCATTACTATTTATTTATATATCTATTTATTCATATTTATTTATTTTTTAAAGAGGACATATGTACTAGTGATATAAGAGCCATTTTTTACTATCGAAAACCTGCCCATTCGCGTGTTAGCTACAGATCAATTTAAGAATAGGTACCTGATGTACCACAATCCCAGATGAAGTACCAGCATTCATACCCAGATGAAGCACCCATATTCATACTCAATCTAAAATGAGACACAATACAAGTAATTAAAAAAATCCATGGTGAATACAAAATGCACTGTTCTTTAAGTTAAGTCAGATTAATATCACATATTAAGCACCTGCCACTTGCCTCAATACCACATTAAACACCTAAAAAACGTAATGGTGACTAATCTAGGACTGATCCGAAGCCACAGTCAGCTTAGTGGACTAGCTCTGCTATTTCCGTAGGAGTTTTGGAACAGCCTGTCCTTTTCCTATTGTTTAGCATTCTCTTATATCTGCCTTGTCCTTAAGCTGCTACTTTTTCCTAGTTTCTATGTTTTCATGGTGCCCGGGCCCGATGAGGACAATTTTCTTGCATGTTCCGGTGCCACACTCATAAAAAATAAGCAAAAAAAAAAAAAAACTTAGTGAGTTAAAAAATGAAGAAAAAACGTGGTCCAGTGGCGTAACAGTATCTTCAAAAGATACAAAAATGCTATCACAATTCTCGGGTATACATTTTTTTTTTTTCATTAAATCGACTGAATAAGGATTATTATTTTTTTTTTAAACAAATACTAAAGGATTTTTTTTTAAGAAGACGCAAAACAATTGATCGGCCATGTTGATATAAATATTTACTTCACTGATTGCCTGTATATACACACACATACACATGCCCCATTCCCCCTTGTAAGGGGGGTGGCCGAGCCAAGAAACGCGCATTCACCACGTTCCATACACACTAAAGGACGGTTTACACGGTCAAACGGTTCGTCGAACGCGGTTCGACAGACAAGAGTTTGAAGTGATGTTTGAACGTGTGAACGGGGTATTTGGTTGTCGAACACATTTGACAAATGTGTTCGACAACCAAATACCCCGTTCACACGTTCGAACATCACTTCAAACACTTGTCTGTCGAACCGCGTTCGACGAACCGTTTTACCGTGTAAACTCCCTTAAAGGGGGTTTACACGGTAAAACGGTTCGTCGAAAGCGGCTCGACAGACAAGTGTTTGAAGTGATGTTCGAACGTGTGAACGGGGTATTTGGTTGTCGAACATGTTTGACAAACGTGTTCGACAACCAAATATCCCGTTCACACGTTCGAACATAACTTCAAACAGTTGTCTGTCGAACCACGTTCAACGAACCGTTTGACCGTGTAAACCCCCCCTTAAGACCTCGCAGCAGTCTTCAGTTTAATTTACCAATCAGGTCAATTTTCAGATTATATAAAAAAATCTATCCCTAATATGCTAAGATAATAATTAAAGATTCTTCGTTGGTTTGATACAAGACTCATTCTGAAACACACCCCTGTCCATTCTCGATTTTATAATTGCACAAAACGGTCTGAACACTTACTTTACAACTAATTACACCGGCCATTTATTCGTGAGGACCAAACACAAATTCAATTCAATTAAATTTCTTACTGGAGGAAACCACACATCTTAAAATCGATAAAAATCACCCATGAATATATACCTCTAATTGATAGAGAAACTTAGTCTCCATTACACTAGGATAATTGACTAATAAGCAATTGTCTTTCTTTGGAAATTAAGAAAAAATGTAAGAACAGTACACAACCTTCTGAGGTTAGGATGGTAAGGTTAGGTCACCAGTGCATTTTCTTCCTTTTTTTTTCTTTTTTGTCTATCTATTTACAAAAGCCATATGCCCCCTTACAAGGGGGGTGGCTGAGTCAGAGCAAAATACCTTGACTCTCTATGGGAAGAATATACAGAGGAGATTCCCAGTCCCCTTGCTCCGCCCCATTTAGTCGACTTTTACGACACGCACGGGAACAAGGAGGAAGTATACTTACTCCCTTCCCTTTTTTAGGTACATCAGTCAATATGCATTTTTTTCAACCTTGGATTTCCAAGTAGGTTGGGAAAGTATCAAGAAATATGCAGAATAAATATATCTGTCAAACATTGTAAGTTGCTATTGTTGGTGTATTAAATTATGGTTATTACCACAGTCATCGATGATATGATGATGTCTTGCTTGTAAGCGTCTAGTTATGCATGATATACTAGAAAATAACAAGGAAGAAAGAACCTTTTAGATCCTACACCGGAAAGCTAAGAATATAAAAGAATTACAACTTTTCTGAACTGCAGTCGAAAGATATCTTAGATATATGTTGAACACAAAGTTTTGCTGTCTAGTACAAAAATAATAATAATAATAATAATAAATCTTTATTTCCAAAGTACATTGGGTATTCAAATAAGATGCATATATATTCCAGATAGACATCTGTGGTGTACGATATAGACATACTAAAACAAACAAATCATAAAGATGAGTGTACTATTAAAATTTACAAGTAAAATCTTCCTTTAAGAGTAACTTCTTAAGATTATATTTAAAAGTATACTGAACCAGCATTTTTTAGTTCTCTGGGAAGCTGATTATATAAATGAGGTCCACGAATGTTTATATCTCTTGAACCAATATCAGTTTTAGACCTTCGTACTAATAAATCTTCCCCTTGACGGGTAGTTAACCCGGTAACTGAGCTTACTGTAGAAAAATTATACAAGCAATCAGGAAGATTGTTTCTTAGTATATTAAAAACAAAGGTACATATATCAAAAACATATTTATCTCTAATCTTTATCCATTCTAGATCTTTTAAAACAGGAGAGATGTGCTCGTATTTTCTTACATTGCCAACAGCCACTCGTGCTGCAAAGTTTTGTAACTTTTGTATTCTTTGTAATTGAGTCTTATTTGTACATCCTCAAACTTTGAGACAGTAATTAATTAAACTCATAGCTAAGGACTGGACAATTATTATACGAGTTGATGTTTCAAATGAGTCTTTTACCCTATTTAGATATATTAGAGTACCCATTACTTTTTTATAAATTTCATCTATATGCATTTCAAAATTCATGTAACGGTCAAAATAGACACCTAGGTTCTTTACCGAGTTCATTGGCTTAATGATATTACCGTTAAAATTTATATGAAGATTGTCATCAACTTCTGATAATAATTGTCTGGATCCGATAATAATTGTCTGGATCCGATAAGAATAGATTGGGTTTTAGTTTCATTAAGTAACAGACCATTTTTTAGAAAGTAACGTTTAGCCATATACAAAATTTCTTCTGCTCTACGAATAATATTTTCTAAATCATTAATTTCTCCTTCAATTAAGATTTGAGTATCGTCAGCATATTGAATGACATAACAGTTAGGTAAATATTTTACTAGATCGTTTACATATATTAGAAAAAGTATAGGTTCTAGGATCGATCCCTGAGGGACCCCAAACAATACCTTCTTGCGACTTGAAACTACATCTTTTATTCTGACTGACTGGTAGAGGTTTTTTAAATAGTTCTCGAACCAGCTTGGGTCAATGTTCATTTTTTTGCATTTTTCTAATAAGATGGTATGGTGTACACTATCAAAAGCTTTAGAAAGATCGAGTAGTAGTAGCAATGATATTTTCTTATTATCTATATTTTTGTATATTTCATCTGATATTTTCAATAAGGCAGTTTCGGTTGATAATTTTGGCCTGAAACCGTGTTGACTTTTTGCAATAAGTTTATTTTTTTCAAGAAACTCACTTAACTGATTTGCAACAATCTTTTCAAGTGTCTTTGATAAAATTGGTAGTAAAGAGATTGGTCTATAGTTAGAGACGTCGTCAGGATTTCCATTTTTAAAACCAGGAATTACATGGGGATTTTTCCATAAATCTGGGTAAATATTGGTAACTATGGAAGTATTGATTATTACCGTCAGATAATATGCTATTACAAATAATGAATCTCTAATAAAACGAAAACAAATTCCATCTGATCCATATGCATTAGAGTCTTTCAGATTTTTTATTACTAAGATTACTGTATTACAATCTACTGTAGTAGGGTTAAAGACATCATTACTTCTATTGAATGCACTATGTTCTTCAAGATTAACATTATTATTATTATTACTACCATCATCACTATTATCATTACCATTACTACCACCATCATTATTATTTACACCATTATCAACATTTCTATTATTATTACTACTACCATCATCATTATTATTATCACCATTACTATTATTGATTTCATTTATTATTTCTTTTTTTGTTTTTTCAAAGGTTTTTTTCCCCACTTCAGCGAAAAAATTATTGAACTCTTCTGCTTTAGCACTTACATCTACCTCATCGGGTATAATTGATATGTTACTACTTTTAATACAGTTATTGGAAAGCATGGTTTTAGCAATTTTCCATTTATCAGAGATATTGCCTTTAGCGTTTTGAAATTCATTTTTGTAATACTGTTTCTTACTGTTACTTAATAATGATTTTACTTGTTTCTTATGCTCTGTAAACTTTTCTCTTAAAGGGATATTATCTCTTTGTAGTTTTACTTCATTTTGTAGTTTGTCTCTTTCTTTCATAATGTTTTTTATGTCATCTGTTATCCAAGGAGCGGGGGGACGAAATATTTCTCTTGTCACGAGTGGTGCACATCGATCTATACATGATGATAAGACACTGGTTAAAATTCTTACTTGTATATTTATATTATCGGTATATAGAATTTCATTTAATTTATGTACTTCATTCATAAGTAAACTACAAAGTAATTCTTGTGAATAATTTCTTAAGCATCTGAATGTTTTAAAGATTGGTTGTCTCTTTGGTTTGCGAATATTTAGGGACGTTACAATTTCCTCGTGGTCTGCTATAGGGCTTGGCATTACGTCACACTTAGTTATCATATGTTTGGAGTTTGTTATTACTAGATCGATTTGGGAAACTGAAGTGGGAGTGATTCTAGTTGGTTTATTTATAATCTGTTCTAGATTTAAATTCTTAATAAGTCTACTCATTTTATTTTCTCTTTTTAGTTGATCATCATTAAAATCGCCATATATAAAAACTGGTTTGTTTTTTAAAATTATCTCCTTAAAAACGTCCAAAATATAGCTAAAAGAGGTTACCGGGGCTTTGGGGTGGCGGTACACGCAGCCTATGATAATAGAAGGAAACTTTTTATGTTGGACAGAGATCCATTTTATCTTCCACTCCTTCGTGCTTCTCAGTTTCAAGATTTAGTTCAGTGGCCTTCAAATAAAACGTACAAACTGTTTCGAGATAATTCAGCAGAGCTGTCATATCGCTCGTTGTCTTCCATATTTACGCAATAATAAAAGTGAATTATATTATTACATTTCTGAATATGATCCATGAACCGAACTAGTGATGTGAGGTCTGAAAAATAAGATAATAGGGCAAATGTTTACTTATACACCCCGATACTAAATAACAGAGTAAATTTTTACTTACCCTCAGTTAATGTAAACATTAGGGTAAATGTTTACTTACACACCCCCAATGTAAAGAATAGGGAACATGTTTACTTACACACAGCCAACGTAAAGAATAGGGTAAATGTTTACTTAAACACCCCCAATGTAATAATAGGGTAAATATTTTCTTACACAAAGCCAACGTAAAGAATAGGGAAAGTGTTTACTTACACACCCCCAACGAGTGTCATGTTAATATAACACATAACAAAATATCAAAAAACTAAAAAAAAAAAAAAATAATAATAATATTAGTCATCAATTTGTTCTTAACTGGGGTTGAATTAACCTAACATACCCGACCAAACCTATATTAACTTATTAAAATAAATTTTCATGAGATTTTCCTAGGGGTGTGAAAGTAAACATTTACCTTAATATCTCCAAAACGACTATTTTGTAACGAGATGTACTTGTAATATATTTACTGTAGAAGAGATCTACCTATACAGTATAAAACAGTCGAGGACGAGACGAATGTAATAGTAAAAAAATACCACTTCTATAACCCATTATCAATACTGAGCTGGCTAAAGGGGGGTTTACACGGTCAAACGGTTCGTCGAACGCGGTTCGACAGACAAGTGTTTGAAGTGATGTTCGAACGTGTGAACGGGGTATTTGGTTGTCGAACACGTTCCGTGTTCGACAACCAAATACCCCGTTCACACGTTCGAACATCACTTCAAACACTTGTCTGTCGAACCGCGTTCGACAAACCGTTTGACTGTGTAAACCCCTCTTTACATCATCTCTACGATAACAATACTTTTATAACTCACCATTAAGTC
>JAXCGZ010024179.1:10000-13151 GCA_037179515.1 Halocaridina rubra | reverse complement strand
TATTGCTGTTTGTTCCGGTTTTACGTCATGGACTCCCTTTTCTACCAAGGGCTAGGACGGTCGCCTTCTTGCGAAGGCCTTGTTTTGGCAGTCCTTTGCAAGAAGGCAACCATATATATATATATATATATATATATATATATATATATATATATATATATATATATATATATATATATATATATATATGCATATATACATATATACATACATATATACATATATATATATATATATATATATATATATATATATATATATATATATATATATATATATATATATATATATGAGGATTTTTGACTCCTTTCGGAAGTATAAATACACAGATGAATCCAACCAATGTGAGAACAGACCAGCTCCACTGGATGCTGGTTCCAAGCCCGGAACAATAGAGAAGATTGATAATAGTGTGAGCATCCAGCAGCTAAAAATGAGCAAAAACCAGTTAATAGTTCCCAAGAGGCTATAGAAAAACAGTGACTCCAGAGGAACATGGGAACAGGTGGCGATAAAGAAATTAAAGAGAATTAAAGGACTCAACATACATTAGCACATAAATATTAAAGAGGGAATGAAAATTAGACAGTTAGAGTGATTTACACACAAACACACATATATATGTAGGATACTGGTTAATAGGATTAGGGATAAGACAGAATATGTGATCGCGGAAGTGCAGAGTGGTTTTAGGAGAGGTAGAGGTTGTATAGATCAGATTTTTGTAGTTAGGCAGTTATGTGAGAAATATTTAGCAAAGGGTAAGGATGTGTATTTTGCATTTTTGGATCTGGAGAAAGCATATGATAGAGTTGATAGAGAGGCTATGTGGAATGTTTTGAGATTATATGGAATCAATGATAAATTGTTGCATGCAGTGAAGAGTTTGTATGAGGGTAGTAGAGCTTGTGTTAGGGTAGGGAATGAAGTGAGTGAGTGGTTTCCAGTGAGTGTGGGACTGAGACAGGGATGTGTGATGTCACCATGGCTGTTCAATTTGTATATTGATGGAGTTGTAAGAGAGGTGAATGAGCGAGCGCGTGGTCGAGGTTTGAAAATGGTAGATGGGGATGATAACGAGTGGGAGCTGAATCAGTTGCTGTTTGCAGATGATACTGTGGTGGTGGCAGATTCAGAGGAAAAGCTGTGTCAGTTAGTGTCAGAATTTGGAATAGTGTGTGAGAGAAGGAAGCTTCGAGTGAATGTGGGAAAGAGTAAGGTTATGAGGTGTACAAGAAATGAGGATGGCGCTGGATTGCATGTTATGTTGAATGGAGAGACACTTGAGGAGGTTAATCAGTTTAAGTATTTAGGCTCGGCTATAGCTGCAAATGGTGGAGTGGAAGCAGATGTGTGTCACAGAGTGAATGAAGGATGTAGAGTGTTGGGTGCATTGAAAGGAGTGATGAAGAATAGAGGGTTGGAAAGGATGGATGATGAAAGGCTGCTGAAAAAGGTGATGAATGCGAGAGTTGATGGGAGAAATGCTAGAGGGAGGCCTAGGTTTGGATGGATGGATGGAGTAAGGAGAGCCCTGAATGATAGGAGGATGGATGTGAGGGAAGCAAGCGAGCGTGCTAGGAATAGGAATGAGTGGCGAGCGATTGTGACGCAGCTGTAATGGGCATCTGCTGTTACCACGGGGCTGCATCTTACAGAGATAGCCCTGTGGTAGGGGCAGTAGGAGGAGCTGGCAGTTGTGAAGCGACACAGGTTGTGGAAGAGCCGGGAGGATGGGCTGTGGCACTCCAGCAGTGCCATCTGAACGGTCGCTAGCTCCCTCGTCATTGCCCATAGAGCAAAGTAATCCCCCTATTTGTTTTCCTTTCTTGATGTCGGCTACCCCCCAATTAAAGGGGGAAACAACCAAGGTATATATGTATGTATGTATATATATATATATATATATATATATATATATATATATATATATATATATATATATATATATATATATATATATATATTATCAAATAAGCACATTACATATGTGAAAACATGAGTCATTTTTTTTGCCCCGACCGGGACTCGAACCTAGGACTTATGATTACCAAGTCAAGGCGCTACCACTACACCACAGAAGGTTAAAAGGAACCCAACCTTATAGCTTATATCTGCTATACTTAGGAATGAACGCATTCTAACTGAATGCCACTAAGTTCATATTACAGATTCCCCAACCTCACTCGTGGCTTCATTTTAGCATTTAATTCAATTCCCAATCTCATTCGGGCCATGAAATTATCAAATAAGCACATTACATATGTGAAAACATGAGTCATTTTTTGCCCCGACCGGGACTCGAACCTAGGACTTATGATTACCAAGTCAAGGCGCTACCACTACACCACAGAAGGTTAAAAGGAACCCAACCTTATAGCTTATATCTGCTATACTTAGGAATGAACGCATTCTAACTGAATGCCACTAAGTTCATATTACAGATTCCCCAACCTCACTCGTGGCTTCATTTTAGCATTTAATTCAATTCCCAATCTCATTCGGGCCATGAAATTATCAAATAAGCACATTACATATGTGAAAACATGAGTCATTTTTTGCCCCGACCGGGACTCGAACCTAGGACTTATGATTACCAAGTCAAGGCGCTACCACTACACCACAGAAGGTTAAAAGGAACCCAACCTTATAGCTTATATCTGCTATACTTAGGAATGAACGCATTCTAACTGAATGCCACTAAGTTCATATTACAGATTCCCCAACCTCACTCGTGGCTTCATTTTAGCATTTAATTCAATTCCCAATCTCATTCGGGCCATGAAATTATCAAATAAGCACATTACATATGTGAAAACATGAGTCATTTTTTGCCCCGACCGGGACTCGAACCTAGGACTTATGATTACCAAGTCAAGGCGCTACCACTACACCACAGAAGGTTAAAAGGAACCCAACCTTATAGCTTATATCTGCTATACTTAGGAATGAACGCATTCTAACTGAATGCCACTAAGTTCATATTACAGATTCCCCAACCTCACTCGTGGCTTCATTTTAGCATTTAATTCAATTCCCAATCTCATTCGGGCCATGAAATTATCAAATAAGCACATTACATATGTGAAAACATGAGTCATTTTTTGCCCCGACCGGGACTCGAACCTAGGACTTATGATTACCAAGTCAA
>JAXCGZ010024179.1:0-5000 GCA_037179515.1 Halocaridina rubra | reverse complement strand
CGTGGCACGCCACTTGAAGACAAACATCCTGAATTATATGAAACCTTTCACACAGAAGTGGCGTGACACGTCCCATATGCCACGCCACTTCTGTGTGAAAGGTTTCATATATTTCCCGATGTTCGTTTTCAATTGGCGTCACACGTGGCATGCCACGTGTGACGTGCCACTTTGGTGTGAAAGCTCCCTTAATTGCTAGGATAGTATAATAGCAATTGCAAGGGCAGAAATATTGTAGTCAATTAGAAGGAATTAAGACAAATGAAAATACTCTAAGCAGAAGATCTCTAATATGAAAAGAAAAAAAAATCTTAAAACTGGAGAAAATGAAAAGAATAAATGAAAACAATGAAAAGATTTGGAATTTCCCGAACTTTGCTGTGAAAATGGAGTCCATAATAGCAAAGAAGATGATGATGGAAACAAAAATTAAAACAAATGAAAATTCTCAGGTTCAGGGAATTTTGATATGAAAACAATTGAGGTTGAACGAAAACATGAAATTTAGACATTAGAAAATTCTATGCATCGAAGAACTTAGATGTGAAAACAATTATTCTTCCAGAACACTTCAACACATGCAAGTGAAAAGTACTTCAAGAAGAGAGAATATAAAAAGATGAACTCAGAGAAGTGAATGTTCTCATGTTTTCATTTTCATATTAGAATTATAATCTTTCGAATTTACTTCAACACTCGATTGGTTTTCACGTAGCATTTCGTCAAGAGCCGCTGATAAGCTTTAGTCAACTGCTGAAGTCAAGCTGAAGTTATTCCTTACCAGCTTAAGAAGTTCAAAGTCTAAAGTTAATGAGGAATTTGGAATCTTCGAAGCAAGTTTTAATGGACGTTTTAATGAGGTAGTCTTAAAGGATATTAAATTGAATCTAGATTAATCACGCTCTACTTTCCTTTTGAGATAGACACAGGGATAAAATATGAGAGAGAGAGAGAGAGAGAGAGAGAGAGAGAGAGAGAGAGAGAGAGAGAGGAGAGAGAGAGAGAGAGAGAGAGAGAGAGAGAGAGAGAGAGAGAGAGAGAGAGAGAGAGAGAGAGAGAGAGAGAGAGAGAGAGAGAGAGAGAGAGAGAGAGAGAGAGAGAGAGAGAGAGAGAGAGAGAGAGTTATGAATAAGAAGCAAAAGGAGCGATGTGTCAAATAACGATAAAAGTTGTGGGTAGTATTATGTTAATACAACGATACTAACGTGCAAATCATTCATTCTGAGTAAGTTAACATGCAAATATAATGACATGTTTAGAGACAACGACGACAATAAATTAATATTACAGTAATGTATCAAATTAAAAAACTCCGTTTTAGAATCTGAAAGTAAAGGCTTTATCTTCCCAATAAAGTTAAAAAGTTGAAGAAATATATATATCACGGATTGTAAGCAAAAGGAAAAATAATAACGTCAGCTTCAATCCTTCTTGATCCCTGTCTCTTTTTGCAGTGAACTATTTTCAGTAATGAATGCTCAAATTCCTGACCTTGAATACATACAGTAGCCTTCGTAATCTCTTCAAGTCAACACGGAATAGAAATGTTCACAAATGATTGTTTGAAGATGAAAGAACCTGTTCATTATGTATGTATATATGTATGTATGTATGTATGTATGTATGTATGTATGTATGTATGTATGTATGTATGTATGTATGTATGTATGTATGTATGTATGTATGTATGTATGTATGTATGTATGCATGCATGCATGCATGCATGCATGCATGTATGTATGCATGTATGTATGTATGTATGTATGTATGTATGTATGTATGTATGTATGTATGTATGTATGTATGTAAGTATTTATGTATGAAAATAAAATTTTAAGAAACTGACACATAACTGATATACCAAAGTCATAAGAGGAAATAATTAAATATAAGAGTAGAATTTACTAATGCAATATAATAATATAATAATACAAAATCTATATTATAATAAGGAAAATTGGTTCTTCAACAAACCGATCACGTCTCCTGGGATTCGTCATATTTCAAGAAGAAGAAGAAATATGGCAATGATTCTCCTGGAAGAGAATCTGCAGAAAAAGAAGAAGAAGAAAAGGATATTTATTGAAAAATCCACTATAAGAGCAGCGTTCAACTGACATAGTAAAGTAGTCCCAAAACAGCTACACATATATAGTGAACTCTAACCTGTATGAGTCTTACTCTAAGATACTGATAATCATTCATCACCGACCTGTGTATATATGTCTGCGTTCATTTAGCATATCGAAGTAGCCCCAAACAGCTTCATATGCCTATTGAAAGCTTATGATCTGTGACATGTCTAGGGAAGACTGCGTTCAGAAGACACACCAAAGTGGTCTAACGCAGCTACTTACACATAATGAACGCAAAATTCTGGTGTCTCGAGTTTAGGATTTAGATATTGTGTATCTACAACCTGTGTGTGTGTGGTATGATTGCGTTAAGCAGAATGCCGATGCAGCTCAAAGCTAAGAATCTTTGTTTTAAGCTTTAGGACATTACATATCAATGACCTGTTTATGGCAAAATGTGTTCAACTGGCATATTGAGGTAACCCAAAACATTTGCATAGACATACAGAGAGGAAAATCTGTGAACCTCCAGTCTGTAAGATGTAATACCTGTAATTATTAATTATTCAGACTCTGATATAAAAGCCTAAATATTGATCTTTGAATATCGTAGCCGGGCACATGAGGAAATTATATTTTTAGAATAGTTGTAGATAGTTAGGGAAAAATTCAGGTTATTATATTTAGATTATTTTTTTTTTCATGTTTGAGAGCTCATGATGGTATACTTGGATGGAGCTGATAAATATATTTCTTTTATTTTGCTAGCTTTGAGAACTTTTTTTAAGAGTGTAACACTGGAATAGGCAAAAGAAATTTTCACACATCGGGTCCGGGCACCAAGAAAGCACCAAAGAGAGTAAAGAGAAGCAGAGATGAGGGATCGTTGTGACATGTCATATTTGAAGGGATAGCAAGAGATATGTAACAAATACATCTGAATATTCGTTGTATATGTAGGGTTAGGATAAGAACCGTAACAGAAGGAAGGGTTTTTATCGAACTGCTGGTCAGTCCTATATAAGAACAATTGGCCATAAGTTGTAGTATCGCAATGAGCAATGCTACAACTAAAGGTTATTTGTTGATATATTTGTTCAAGTTTTCAACCTTGAAAGCATCTTCGTTGATCAAAACACTTTCCTTCCCCAATGTATCATCGCATTTCTGCTTAAAAAAAAAAAATCCATATCTATGAGTTTTGCTTGAGGAATATCAAGCCAAAGAAATACCGACAGATGTTGCAAATATATGACTCTGCGCTGGGGATGGTACAAGGCTATCTGCGAAGCTCAGGCGACTGCAGAGAATGAGATATGAGATCCAAAATAATAAAAAAAAGGAAATATGGAATAAGATAGTGAAAAAGCAACAGCAATGTTAAATGTAGCACCAGTAAAAGATAACCCATCTCTCATCCAGCCACTGGGAGAACAAACAAGCACTATAAAGGAGTCTTATTGTCACATGTTTAAGAAAATAGAGTTTACTATTATTATATATTTCAAATATATATTTTTAATACGTTGTTCAAGCCCGGAGCCATGGATAAGGTTGATGATAATAATGAGAACTTCAGGCCGTCAGCCACTGGAGGAGCAAGCTATATCAACATGATATCGGTCCCAAGCTCGGATAAATATAAAGGGTTGGTATTAAGAAGGTATCTGGGTGTAAAGCAAAGCCAATAAAAGCTCCAGTCCCCACATGGTAAGGAGATTCAGCGGCCCCTTACAGGCCGCAATCTCCTTGTAAAAGGGGTGGTCGAGCCAAAGTACACATCTATTAGGGTTCTGATTGCTATTTTCCTACCAGACCCCATTCAATTGAATTGAGTTTTTGAAAGAGGACAATACGAATACGGAAGGGAGACTCCCAGTTCCCTCGCTTCGCCACATTTAGTCAAATTTTACAACACAGAGAAACACGAGGGCAGTATTTTTGACCCTCCCCCACCTCGAGAGAAACACCGAGGAATAACCAGAGTAAATAGAAAGACAATAAACCATGGAACTCAACTCCTCACTAGGACAGAACCCACCCATCAATAAAAAGAAAGACATGCATAATAAGAGAAGAGAGAATAAACTATGGGAGACAGAGGAAGCTTATCTCTTCACTTGGAGAAAAATCACCCATCACAATGAGAGAAAGAAATGCTTAGGTTGAGAAAAAGAGAATGACCTATGGGAGGTAGAGAAGGCAACCAATTTTACACTTGATTAATTTCATCTATTGGAACAAATATACTTAGACGATAAGCATTTACATACATACATATGCCGAGGCTGTTTCCCCCTTAAATTGGGGGGTAGCATTTACATTATGTACTAAACGTGTGATGTAACTGAAACTATTTTTGATTACATATGTTTTTTTATGAGTGTGACACCGGGAAAGACAAAAAAAAAAAATACCCTCATCAATAAAGGACCGGGCACGAGAAAACACCAAGACAAGGGAAAAGAAAAAGGTCATGGACAAGGCAGAGATGAGGTAATGATACACAAAGGAAGAGGACAGACTTAAAATATAGTCAACGTACTGAGGACCTAAAGATATGGAGGATTAGACCCTTAGATGACGATAGATCCGCTTTTTGAAGGCAGATAAGTTATAAGAAATTAGGGAAGACAGAAGGGGTAGGAGAGTTCCAGAGTCTGGAGGTAGATGGGAAGAAGCAGTTGCTGCACCGACCAATCTGCGAACTACAAATCTCCACACAATGCCTGTGAGACGAGGCCGCTTGACGAGTGCTATGCGGTCTAAGCAATGGGGAAGGGATGCAACTCGCCAACTCATCAGAGCAGCGATGGAAGTAGTAGCGATAGAAAATAGAAAGGGATGATACTGTATGGCAAAGAGAAAGAGACTCCAGAATAGAAGTAAGAGAAAGGTCATTAATGAGTCTGACTCCTTAGATTC
>JAXCGZ010024178.1:0-13183 GCA_037179515.1 Halocaridina rubra | reverse complement strand
CTGGCTTCAGCATGACGGACTGGCTTCAGCATGACGGAAGTCATACGACATAATAATAATCTCCCCAATCATCATCAAAGGAAAATTATTGTTGCCAATAATAATAATAATAATAATAATAATAATAATAATAAGATCTAAGGAGAATTTTTAGAATAGACATCATGAAAGTAATGCAGAGGTATAGTAAACCCAGCAGAGAGCTGGATATTCATTACACATCTTTTATAATCCCTTCACATCTGACAGGTCATTACACTCTCCATCTCTGCTTCTCTTTACAGCCTGATAAAGGCCATTTTATTTTATCATTTTTGGCCTGTCCTGGTGTCATAATCATCTAAAAAAAAAAAAAAAAAAAAAAAAAAAAAGAGAGGGCTGATCCTTCTTCGCGGTTTTCCAGGTTCGCGCCGGGTCCCGGAACCGAACTACCGCGATAAGGGGGGGGAACACTGTATATATATATATATATACATACACAGTAATCCCTCGCTATATCGCGGTTCACCTATCGCCAATCCAGTGCATCGCATTTTCTTTTGGCGAGTTTTTTTTTCTCAGTATATGCGAAAAATTAAAATATTAAAAAAATAATTTTTTTCAGTATTTTCATTATTTTAATGAAAAAAAAAATTCATTATTTTACTGATAAAAAAATTTATTTCCCAGCCTAAGAATAATAAAACAGAAAGAAATAGTAAAAAAACATAAATTTGAACATGTAACTGCACCATAGAAAGTACGATTCCGGTATCAGCGTTTCGGAAAACGCAAAGGGTCACACCTACATGAGCTAGCATATATTAAAATTTCCAGTAGTTTCATGATTTTATTGATAAAAAAAAATTTCTTAGCCTAAGAATAATAAAACAGTAAAAAATAGTAAAAAACATAAATACTCACAGTATTGCACCATGTAAAATACAATACCGGTATCAGCGTTTCGGAAAACAGAAAGGGTCGCACCTACGTGAGCTAATACATATTGAAATTTTCAACATTTTATTGATAAAACAAGTATTTCCTAGCCTAAGAATAAAAAAACAGTAAAAATTAGTAAAAAACATAAATTTAAACATATAACTCACAGTACTGTACCATGTGAAATACTGTCCGATAGCGTACAATGTATTGGCGTCTTGGAAAACGCAAAGGCTCGCACCTACGTGAGATAGTTCATGGAATGCTATTGGATGAAAGGGTGGGAGACGACGAATCACATAATTGCTTTTCTGTATGTTCTGTATCATGGGGTCTGATTGGCTTTTTGATTGAAGCTTGGTTCTCCCACCATCATCAATTGTCTCGCCTCACTCGTTCAGTCTAACTCACATCTGCGCCGTTCGCGTTGTACTTATTAAACGTTGTGCTTGTCATTTTTTTTTATCACGTATTTCAACCTTTGCAATGCCTCCCAAACGTCCTTCATCTTCTAAGGCTTCTGGTAGTGAGCCTAAGCGGCAAAGGAAGATGTTAACCATAACGGTTAAGGTGAAACTGTTAGATATGCTGAAAGAAGTAAGAAGGTTTGCCGATGTCAGCCGCCATTTTGGCCTCAATGAATCTACTGTTCGCTACATCAAAAAGGACGAGGCAAATATCAGGAAAACAGCGACTATTTCTTTTAGTAAATCAGCGAAGAGGGTCGTAACATCCCGCAATAAGATAATAGTGTGGATGGAATCTACTTTGGCCCTGTGGATTGCTGATTGCAGAAAGAAGAACATCAGCATAAACAGCAATATCATACAAACAAAGGCGAAGAAGCTGTATGAGACATTCGCTTCAAACGAACCCGACGACAACAGTGGCGACCATGGAGAGGAGGAGACAGAAGATATCGATGACCCACAACCAGGACCCTCCAGCGATTCTCCACCGAGGAAACAATCGTTCGTGGCAAGCAAGGGATGGTTTGCCAAATTTCTAAAGCGCTATGGCCTAAAGAGCGTTTCGCTTTATGGCTAAGCTGCCTCTGCAGATACAGCTGCAGCTGAAGATTATGTGAACAACGACTTTAAGAATATTATCGCTGAAGGGGAATATGCTCCAGAGCAAGTGTTTAACATGGATGAGACTGGGTTATTTTGGAAGAGAATGCCGTCTCGCACTTGTCTCTTCTAGGAAGAAGCTACAGCCCTGGGATTTAAAGCGCACAAAGACCGCGTTACCCTCATCATGTGCGGGTATGCTGCGGGCTTCATGTTAAAGCCCGGGCTTATCTACAAGTTTAAGAACCCTAGGGCTTTGAAGAATAAGAATAAGAATCTGCTGCCAGTGTATTGGATGCATAACCCTAAGGCCTGGATCACGAAAAGCCTCACATCGGACTGGTTTCACAAATGCTTTATTTTTTATTTTTTTTTTTGAGTGACACCGGGACAGGCAGAAACTGCCCTCATCAACAAAGGCCCGGGCGCGAGAAAATACCAAGACGAAGGAAAAGAAAAAGGTTAAGGGCAAGGCAGAGATGAGGTAATGTCACACAAAGGAAAACGACAGACAGAAAAAACAGTCAAAGTAAAGAGGACCCAGAGATATGGAGGACTAGGCTCTGAGATGACGATAGATCTGCTTTTTGAAGGATGAAAAGTCATAAGAATTAGGAAAGACAGAAGGAGGAAGAGAGTTCCAGAGTCTGGAAGTAGATGGGAAGAAGCAGTCGCTGCACCGACCAATCCGCGAGCTACAAATCTCCACACAGTACCTGTGAGATGAGGCCGCTTGGCGAGTGTTACGTGGCCTCGGCAGTGGAGGAGGGATGCAACTCGCCAACTCATCAGAGCAGCGATGGAAGTAGTAGCAATAGAAAAGCGAAAGGGAAGATACCTTACGGCGAAGAGAGAGAGAATCCAGGTTAGAAGTAAGAGAAGGATCATTAATGAGTCTGACTGTCTTAGATTCAACCCTATCAAGAAGATAAGTAAAGGAAGAGGCACCCCAGATGTGTGAGTAGTATTCTAAGCAGGGGCGGATATGACCTTTGTAAATTTTAAGTAACTGCAATGAGGAAAAGTAATAACAAAAACGAAACAAAACCCCAAATTTTTTGGAAGAAGATTTAGAAATTTGGATTATGTGATTCCTCCAAGACAAGTTAGAGGCTATATGGATTCCTAATATATTGATAGAGTTAAGAGGGTAAATTTCATTAGTTTCGAAGACAATAGGGTTATCAGGAGGGGAAGAATATAAAGAGATAGCCAGAAACTGTGTCTTGGAAGTATTGAATTTAACTAAATTTTGAGTGCCCCATTCAGATACTCTCTGCAAATCGGAGTTAAGAGTAGAAGAAAGAGTGATACGAGATTGATTACGAGTAACAGATGAAGGTTGTGAAGAAAAGGCAGAGGAAAAGTGAAGTGTAGAATCATTGGCAAAGGCATGAAGAAGAGAGGAAGATGGGGATTGTAGAAGATCATTGATGAAGAGAAGGAAGAGAGTAGGTGAAAGAACAGAGCCCTGAGGAACACCACTGGAAACAGAGAAAGGGCTAGATGTCGCGCCATCAACAACTACAGATATAGAACGGTCAGTAGGAAAACTGGAAATCAGAGAACAGAAAGAAGGGGTAAAGCCATAGGCAGGGAGTTTGGCCAACAGAGCCTTGTGCCAGACTCTGTCAAAAGCCTTAGAGAAATCAAGGGCGACAACAAAGGATTCCCCATAGTTCCTCAGAGAAGATGACCATACATGAGTAAGATAGGACAGGAGATCACCAGTGGATCTTGCCTTGCGGAAGCCGTACTGGTGATCGGAGATAAGTGAGTTAGATTCAAGGCGTTTCAAGAAGTGAGCATTGAGCAAAGTTTCGAAAACTTTAGCAATAGAGGAGGTTAGAGCAATAGGTCGGTAGTTAGAAGGAATAAAGCAGTCACCCTTCTTAGGAACAGGTCAAAATTTATCTTGCGCAAAAGGGCCTTGAATTTAAAGTCCTTCTTTTGATGGATAATGCTGGTGGCCACGCAACTGATCTCGAATATGACGGTGTTCTAGTAGAGTTCCTGCCACCGAATACAACATCACTGAGTCAGCCTATGGATCAAGGCATTATTCATGCGTTCTAGGCCCTCTACACACGAAATGCCCTGGGGAACCTGGTGAATCCACGGATTCGGACAGAGAATTCTCAGTGAAGACTTACTGGCGTAACTACACAATTGCTACATACCTTCAAAATATTCAGAATGCAATCAAAGAGATGAAGCAGGCCACAATCAATGCCAGCTGGAAGAACTTGTGGCCCGAAGTCATCTACGACTACAAGGGAATCGCTCCTGACGAAGTCCATAACTCAGTAGATGCGAAAGCTGTGAAGTTGGCTGCACTGCTAGGAGGAGAAGGCTTTAAAGATATGACTCACGAAGACGTGAATGAACTGATCGACTGCCACTCGCGACCTTTGACTGATGAAGACTTGGAGGAAATGACAAAATCAGCGAGCGAAGAGGAAGAACAACAAGTGGAAATGCACGAAGAAATCGAAGAACCTGGCCTTACACTCGAACGTCTGGCAGCCATGTATGAAAATCTGAAAGCAGTCCAACAACTCTCGCAAGAA
Source organism: Halocaridina rubra (assembly GCA_037179515.1). Taxonomy (NCBI): domain Eukaryota; kingdom Metazoa; phylum Arthropoda; class Malacostraca; order Decapoda; family Atyidae; genus Halocaridina; species Halocaridina rubra. The sequence goes on along the minus strand of JAXCGZ010024178.1, from coordinate 8,622 downwards.
CATGACGATAATATGGGTCGTTCGGTGACCTTCTGCAATCTTCTCGACGATGCCATGATTCCTTACAAGACCATCTTCCAACAAAAGAAGAAACAGCAACAGCAACTCCCCATTACCATGCTCTTCTCTCGCAATAAGCAGCCGTAAAGCTGTTATTGGCTGTGGAATAATTTCCTTTGGAGTCTAGACACGTATTCATCACCTCATTCACGGTAAGTTTACCTATCACGTTCATATAAATTTACGCTTGCATGTTGTTATTTATAAAGTAAAGGGTGGTTTTTAACAGTGCAGGAGGGTTTATACAGTAAAGGTAAAAATAAATGTAAAATAGCTATGTATATGAGTATGTTACGTCATCATCACCTCATTCACGGTAAGTTTACCTATCACTTTCATATAAATTTACGCTCGCACGCTGTTATTAATAAAGTAAAGGGTGGTGTTTATAACAGTGCAGGAAGGGTTTATACAGTAAAGGTAAAAATAAATGTAAAATACCTATGTATATAGGGTGATCCTACTTCATGGAAATTCACCTATCGCGGCCAGTCCCAGAACCGGACCCCCACAATAAACGATATATATATATATATATATATATATATATATATATATATATATATATATATATATATATATATATATATATATATATATATATATATATATATATATATATATATATATATATATATATATACAAACAGATATTGGAGAGAAGTGAAAGACAAGTAAACAGCTATAGAGAATGGAATTCATTACCTATATGAAGTTTTTGTGTCACAATTAGTCCCCACTTGAATGGGGGTGAACACAGACACGCTGGAGCTGGAGAATTAACCCTGGATGCCTTTTCTAACAAGTATTGCATATAGCATCCAAATTTCTGCCATAAGGAATTTTGCATAACTTATTTTCTTACTAAAAAAAAATAAATAATAATAATAATAATTAGCAAAAGAATATCTGCATTTCATATGAAACAAAGAGGAAAAAATAATGAGAATTTTCCTCACCTGTAGAACTCATCATGACTCTGCTGGTTAACGAGAACGACTTCTGCAGAGGTTATGCAGCCGCTGCAGGCCAGGCAGTCGTTCAGGGTTATTTTCGCCTTTTCGTATTTTGACTGTTATGCGGGATACAAAAGTCCCATTAATATAATTTAACAGAAAAATAATGCAAGGGGTATGAAGTTAGCTCACAGAGTGTCTTATCACTGTGATTGACTTCACATGACGGATTCTCATTTCCACTAAGGGTTAGGACAATGCCTTCTTGCAAAAGACTTTGGTTTTGGCAGGTGAGAGCATTACCACGTGTGAATGCTCTTTGTAACCTCAGACAGTGGTGGGCCGCAAACCCTCAACCTGACGACTCAGAGTCGCGAGCATTGCCACGATGACCACATTGATTGTTTTATCACTAAAATCCAAGAATTATATTATAAACTCTTAAGTCCACTTGAAAGTAAAATACTTTATCACTAAAAGTTGAAGTGAAGAAGTACCAATCATTAATCTTTCTTACCATTGGCTAATTTACCAAGCATTAATCTTTCTTACCATTGGCTAATTAACTAGCCAAAAATGACTAGTTGAAAAATTACCAATGAGAAATCTTGTTTACAGTGGCTAATTAACAAGCCAAAAATACTGTTGACTTAAGTAACCAAAAATACTGTTGGCAAATTAACTAACCAAATATGCTATTGGCTAATTAACAAACCAAAAATACTGTTAACCAATAAGTAACCAAAAATACTGTTGGCTAATTAACTAACCAAAAATACTGTTGGCTCATTTACCAACCAAAAATACTGTTGGCTAATTAAGTATCCACAATTACTGTTGGCTAATTAACTAACCAAAAGTACTGTTGGTTCATTAACTAACCAAAAATACTGTTGGCCAAATAAGCATACCAAATTAATATTGGCTAAATAACTAACCAAAATTACTGTTGGGCAATTAAATAATCAAAAACACTGTTGGGTAAATAGCAAATCAAAAATACTGTTGGCTAAGTAACTAACCAAAAATACTGTTGGCCAATTAAACAACAAAAATTACTGGTGGCCAATTAAGTAACCAAAAATACTGTAGACTAAGTACCTACCCAAAGATGGCTATCTATTGAAAGTGTACAGTCCTTCCTAAAAAAAAAAAACACTCTTCTATCACACGTTAGCTCAGTGGTTAGGGCCCTCTACTCTAGAAATGACAAATCCATGCTTGCACTATCGCGGGGCAATTGGTAGGGCATCCAGCCTTACTTTCTCAGCTCCAACCTGTCTATGTCCACCTCCATTTGCCAGAGGATTCATAGTAACACATTAAACAGCAAAGTATTAAAGTTACAAAGCCATAAAACAAATTTATGAATACTTTTATGGGTGTTAGCCAAAAAGTATTTTTTATGGCATTAATATTATTTACATTCTTTCTTCTGTAACAACATACAAATTCAATAACCACAATCCCCCTTGTAAGGGAGTGGCCGAATCACAACACATATTCACCAGAAGCTAATATATTTCTATGACTCCTCTTAGTTCCTTGGGAATAAAAGGATGCCACAATTCCCCACCACCTCCCTGCTTAGTTCTCCCACAGGGTAAGTAGGCATGGAACAGTAACAACAAGGAATTTCACTGATGACAACAGCTACTATTTCTATCAATGCAATATCATGCTAGAGAAAACTTACTGTTTCATTCAGTGCGTCAAATTTATCATTTTCTATCTTGATTACACCACGACCAGTCTTCTGCTCAATCTTGACAGGTTTTATACATTCCTGTAAAAAAATAAAAAAATCTGTTAATATACACAGTATCCATATTCTTTTTAATTAATGTAAAGTTTGATAAACAGCTCCATACACCACAAAAACTATATATAAAAGACATAATTCCCCTCTAAAGGGGGAGTGGCTAAGGCAAAGCAAAAATTTTAACTCATTGTGGGAGAAAAATTAAAAAGAGGGGATTCCGTCCCCTCACTCCTCCCCATTGTAGTTTTTCATGACTTAAGACATAGGGGGTCCCCAGTTTAAGTGGTCCCCAAGTTATGATGTTCCACTGTTACAAAAGAGGCCCATAAATTATTAATAAATCAATTTTTCGACCTACCTGGTTTGTGTGGTATTTTCAAACTTCACGTGCTGAACAGTTTGTGAGTGTGACGAACGAATAAACAGCTAGTAGCAATGTTAAAATATATAAAGTTATTGCCATTATTTATTTATTTAGGTATTTGATTATTTGAAGTAATTATATTAAATTTACTTACAAAATTACCAAATACATTGCTGTAAATATGATCTTTATGCAAAAAAGTATTCTGAGCGTGGCAATAGAATACATCATCACGCGGCATTAGAATAAGAAGAAGAAGCATTGCTCAGTTTGCTCTCTTTTGCCATATTGTTTCTCGTGCTCATCTGCTCTCTTGTTATTTTTGCTCATATTCACTCATTATTGACCTGTCCTATGCCTCCCAAGCGGAGTAGTGATTTTTCTGATGGCATTACTGCTAAGAAAAGGAAAGCCATCACCATATATTAAAGTTGAAATAATAAAACACTCCGAAAAGGAAGAAAGTGCTACAAACATTGGCCACTCACTGGGTTTAGCCCGTTCAACAGAGGCGACGATCACTAAGGATAAAGATTGCATTCTTACGTATGTGAAAGGTTCTGCTCCTATGATGTCCACTATGATTACTAAGCAGCGTAGTGGCCTTATGATCGAGATAGACAGAGTATTGGTGCTTTGGCTGGATGATCAGCTTTAATATGCCAGTGATCCTCATATTGATACAGGAAAAAGCTAAAAGATTGTTCAATGCCGTGAAAAGTGAAATGGGGGAAGGGAGTGAAAGAGAGGAGTTTGTGGCCAATAGGGCTTGGTTTAATCGTTTTAAGACTTGTGCTAATTAGCATATCCTAGGGGTGCAAGATGAAGCTGCTGGTGGTAATGAAAAAGCAGCATAATAATTTCCCAGTACATTAGCAGAAATAATTAAGAAGGGGGTAACCATGACGAACAAGTAATTAACGTGTATGAGTCTGGCTTGTTCTGGAACTGTATTCTTTGTCGTATGTACATAGCCAAGGAGGAGAAGACAGCACCAGGCCATAAAGTCAGCAAGGTGAGACTGACTTTGCTTTTGGGGGCTAATGCTGCTGAAGACTGCAAGCTGAAGCCCTTGTTGGTTTACTTGGCAGAAAACCCAGGGGTATTCAAGGGCATTTGGAAGGGTCAACTGCCAGTCATCTGGAAGTCGAACAAGAAGGCCTGGATAACCCTTCAGATATTTCAGGACTGGTTCTGCAACCATTTTTTGCCAGAAGTGGAGAGGTACTGTGCTTCCAAGGGTCTGCCCTTTAAGGTGTTGCTAGTACCGGACAATGCCCGTGGTCACCCTCCGAATTTGGATGACTTTCATCCTAATGCAAAGGTAGTTTACTTTCCACTTAATACCACTTCCCTGTTACAGCCAATGGATCAGGAGGTCAATGCCTTTTTCAAGGCATACTACTTCGAGAGACAATCGTTATGGCTCTCAGGGCAACTGAGAATTACAAGAATTTAACTCTCAAGGAGTTTTGGAAGTCTTACAATATTTTTCAGACTGTGAAGAATATTGCTGATTTTTGGGAAGAAGTTAAGCAGATGAACATGAATAGAGTATGGAAGAAACTGTGCCCCCAGTTTGTGAATGACTTCCGTGGCTCTAAGGAGACTGATGAAGCTGTCACCAAGAACGTTGTTGCCTTGAGTAAGGAGCTCAAGTTAGAGGTGGAGCCTGATGCTGTAAGAGAGCTGCTGGAATCTCATGGAGAGGAGTTATATGCTGAAGACCTCATTCAACTGGAGAAGCAGATGGTTGAAAAGGAGGAAGAAATACCAACCACAGAGCCCAAGAGATTCACAAGCAAGGAATTGGAAGAATCTTTTGCCCTGATAGAGGAAGGGCTGGCAAAGCTCGAGACTCAGGACCCCAACCACGACAGGTTAACTAAGGTCTCCAGAGGGGTCACGGATTGCCTGCAGTGTTAGAAGGAAATCTGAGAGGAGAGGTAGAGGGCATCCTTCCAAACTCACCTCAACCAATTCTTCGTGAAGGCAGAGCCCCCAGCAACACATCCTGTACCATCTACCTCGGGTGCCTCTAAAAATTTACCTGACCAGTATCTCCAGCATCTGTTGCAGGTTCTCTTGCCTCTGCAGACTCACCTGCCTCAGTCTCCTCAGCACCTACCTCTCCAGCTTCCTCCTCCTTATAAGTCTGTCTCTCCCTTGCAACGCCCCTTCAAGTGTGAAAGCCGACCACACGAGTAAAGGTAAACAATACTGCACAGTGTACTTGTACTATTTCTATGTCTTAGATTACACAAGTAGAGGTAAGCAATACTATATAGTATACTTTACTCTTTTTGTCTTAGACTATAAACTTTGATTATTTTTCTATGATTCAGATTATTTATTTTTAGCACTGGTGGCAGTCTTAGGTTCGCATTTAGGTGTGTTCCGATTTACAATGAAGACAGGGTTACAACAGCTGTCAGGAACGGAACCCTGTCATAAATCAGGGGCCCTCTGTATAAGAGGGCCTACAATATCATATACCAATTCAACCAGTATGCATTAATTTGTTCTCTCTCTAATATCTCAATTATATACACAGTAGCTTTGACAACAGTTCTCTTAGGTACTTTCCATCACTAGAGAACAATTTTTACTATTGTTATTACCTAAATATTATTAGCTAAACAACAAGCCTAGCTGAAAAACTAAAAATCTATAGAACAGACAGCTTCACCAGGGGATGCAACTTTGTGAAGAACAGGAAAAAGAGAGTATGGAAAAAATACAATTATAATAAACAGTGCAACTCAGTACTGCTATACTGGACTTATTCCAGAATGATTTTTAAAAATTCATTATCAAAGCCTATGTAATAAAAATCCACTTGTGCCTACCTTAAAATTCTGAGCCTGTAAGTTTACTAATACTGTATTTAGTAAAACTTTATATTTCAATACATGTATACTTGCAGATGGATGGTATCTGAGGGTCTAACCAGTGCATACTCAAACCATTGAAACCTCTGAAAGGGGTCAGTAACCAAGCATTTCTTTCTTTTTTAACCACTTTGCATGCAGGAAAAAAGCTTCCTCGATATTTCCTTTTTCAAAGGTACTTGCCCCTTGTGATTCAGGAAGAAAGTATTGCCCAAGGTTCTAAAGCTAAGTGGAGCAAATACGTCTCAAGTTTAGTAACCAAAGTGCCAAATGGGAAATCTGGATATTTAACTTTTCTCCTGAAACTTTACTGAAAGCATACTATCGCCAATTTAAGCTAACCCAGCAAAGCAAAATTAATAACCCATGTGCATTACAAAACCATGATGGCAGCAGTTTAAGAAAGTAATACGGCATAATCACAATACTGTACCAATAAATAATCCTTAACACACTAAACCCTACTCAGAAGTTGAATGGGATCCAAGTCAAGACCTGAGGGGTTCCTAAAAATCTAAACTCAATATCTGAACCCTTTGTGCTTTAATAATCAGCATAAAAAAAATAACGATTTCCCATGATCCACTCTGCTCCTGTGAAAAGAATCGTAAATCTTTAAAAAGTACGCGAATTGGAATTTGGAGATGATGGGGACCACACTAGCGCAGTGATTGCGGTACTTGATTCTGGAAGAGACAAACCCGTGTTCAAACCCACTATGAGGTATTAGAAAGGGCATCAAGACATAATTCCTCAGGCTTGAAGATATCTGTGTTTACCTCCATTCGAATGGGGAATAATAGCATCACATAAAACGGAAAAAACTTAGAAAGCAAATTTTAACTAGTCTTATTAACATACATAAATATATCAAATTGCGCAAGATGCAAGTACGGGAGTAAATGAAGGGTAAATGTTTACTTTCAAACACCCAATAAGCAAATTGAATAATGAAACAGTGAAAAAATATCAGGAATAAGTAAAGTAAAAAGTTCTCTTTCCAACTCGTTTCACAACTGCTATAAACTAACTTACCTAGCCTAAGCTAATATAAGGATAAATTGCACGAGACTTTTTCCTACATGTGGGTGTGAAGGCAAGCAGAACAAAGAATATCTGAAAAAATTAAAAACAAATATAATTCCTATCATCCACTAGATTCATAATTAACTTACCTAACCTATTGTGATAAATTTCACAAGAATTTTGTCTAGCTTTGAAGTGAGAAGCAAATAATTTCCAAATAAATAAAATAAAATATCCACAATATTGCATCACCGAGTTATTTTGAGGAATGGCCGAGTACAATTATACACTCATTACAGATTATTTTTTTTTATTTTTGCACTAATTAAATGCAACAAATACGCGTAAATAATTACAATAAAATACTATACCTGAGAAGGCGCGATGAAATCGTCGAGATCAGACAACTTTAAAACGCCACTGAATCCGGCCATGGCAGAAAATGAAGTCACGTTTGTAAACAATGCTTCTTCTTCTCATTTTAGAGCAGAGACTTGGTCAAAGGATAATAATAATAGTAATAATAATAATAATAATAATAATAATAATATTAATAATATTAATAATAATAATAATAATATTAATATTAATAATAATAATAATAATAATAATAATAATAATAATAATAATAATAATTTCCACTTAGTTCTAGCCAAAGCTCCTAATTAGGATTGAGGTTAAGCGCAGGTGCGTCCTCTGAGATTGAGATGAAATAGGTGCTTATTCTGCGATTGACCCCCACAATGGAACCCATATATATATATATATATATATATATATATATATATATATATATATATATATATATATATATATATATATATATATATATATATATATATATATATATATATATATATTTGTACTTCATTTCAACAGCGTAGAGAGAGAGAGAGAGAGAGAGAGAGAGAGACCCCACCCTTCATGGTAAGTTTTCTGACCACACCCACAATATGATTACATTATCTGGGTATGGGCCAAATGGATCCTTTTCCTGCCGAAGTTCATAAAATACAATGAGTTAAATTATTATTATTATTATTATTATTATTATTATTATTATTATTATTATTATTATTGTCTTGAATATATTTCAAGACAGTTTATTTGTACGTACATTGTCTTGAATATATTTCAAGACAGTTTATTTCTACGTACATTATGTAAGTGTTAGTTTGCATATAGTTTCGTTTATTGTAACGTAAGTACATAAATGTATACTTTTAGACTTCGCATGTATACTTATTAAGTTCTATCATGTATACACGTATATTCGTATGTATAATGTGTAGTTTATTAGGGAGGCTGGCCGTAGAAGACGTGGAGAAAGGAATGTAGGTCACTAATGGATTTTAGCCATTAACCCTTCACCTCCTTGATAACGCCTCGTTGAACAAAGAACTGTTGTAAGCAAGTCATAAGTCAACTTAGTCCTAGTACCAAGGACCCCGACAAACTAGAGGAGTTTGTGGGACTTTCTTATAAAGTTAGTTGCCGTCGTGAGATGCTACGAGGCACTCATTCTTACTGTGTTTGTTAACAGTACTTATAAGTTTATTATTA
>JAXCGZ010024177.1:0-13215 GCA_037179515.1 Halocaridina rubra | reverse complement strand
TTCTATATAATGTAAGTGAAATGAAACGAGAGATAGAGAGAGAGAGATCTTTAATTAACTGTTGTTCATTCAACCAAAACTACATTATTTATTGTAAAGATAATGATTTAATTACAAATTCGTAATAATAATGATATTAATAATAATAATAATAATAAAAATAATCTCCACAATCATCATCAAAGGAAAATTATTATTAAGAATAATAATAATAACAATAATAATAATAATAATAATAATAATAATAATAATAATAATAATAATAATAATAATAAGATCTAAGGAGAATTTTTGGAATAGACATCATGAGAGTAATGCAGAGGTATATTAAAACCCAGCAGAGAGCTGGATATTCATTACACATCTTTTATAATCCCTTCACATCTGACAGGTCATTACACTCTCCATCTGTTTCTCTTTACAGCCTGATAAAGGCTGTTTTATTTTATCATATTTTGGTCCATCCTGTTGTGTGTGGGAAAAAAAAAAGGGGGGGGCGTTATTCGCGAATTCCGAATTTTTTACTATTATTTTTGGGGGCGTTAATGCATTTTCGCATATAAAAAATCGCGTATAAAAGGAACAAGGTGTATATATATATTATATATATATATATATATATATATATATATATAATATATATATATATATATATATATTATATATATATATATATATATATATATATATATATATATATATATATATATATATATATATATATATATATGTGTGTGTGTGTGTGTGTGTGTGTGTATTTTAATTATCAATGTGTAATTGTAAATAAACTAATCTCTTATTTTTCATGCATTTTACAGCTGATGTCCAACTACGGCAAGAATGTGGGCAACATCTCGACCATGTTGGGGGAGGACGACAAACGAACCCAGTTTTGGCGCACCACCCTCACCGAGCCCATCGCCCAAGTCCTTGGTATGTCCGTAGACCTGGACATGTATGGGGAAGTCAACCGTGCCTTGCACGAGGTGTTGAACCACTTCGTCAAGGCCACCAGGAAGGGACAGGAATCAAGCAGCGCGCCAGGCTACAGAGTCCCCATCGCCAGTCACCATCACCCAGCCAGCATTTATTGCTCTGTCAGGAGCTTGCCCTAGCAACAGTTTTGGTCATACTGTTGCGCCGCCCCTCGTGCCATCACTTCATCATGGCCCTAGGATGCAAGCGGCGTATCCCACCACGGACTGGGTGGGGGGGTTGTATCCCCAGTCGTTATTTGGTGCCTCCCTCCCATCCGTAGGATTTCCTAGCCCCATGGGCCACGGCTCTAGGCCCCCTACACCCAGTGGTGCATCGGAAAGGAGTTTGGTGACACCGCCCAACACCACAGTGTTAATCATTGTTCATTTTTTTAAGTGCACTTGTGTAATTAATTTTTTATAAACTTTTTTCATATTTAAGCATGGTATTAGTGCTAATTTGTTTAGAATACTTTATTTTTATTTTGTTTTTGTGTATTTTTTTTTTTTATAAACTTTATTCATATTTAAGCATGATATTAGTGCTACATTGTAATTAAATTTTTTTTTTTTATTGAAAACCAGTGTAATTTTTTTGGGGGGGGCATTTTGTTGTGTTATTGATTTAGCATGATATTAGTGCATTTCTTATTGTTTTAGCATGATATTAGTGCATTTCTTATTGTTTTAGCATGATATTAGTGCATTTCTTATTGTTTACCATGATATTTGTGCACTTATTTTTTCCCTCATGTGTTCTTGCAGTGACAGTGTTGTTAAATTTCATTTTTTGCTTTGTATTTTGATGTGGTTCCCCATTCCAGTGCCTTTTACATTTGTTTACATTGGAATATGTAGTCAATTGGTTTTTTATTTGAGTATTCTCATATGTGATTTTTTCAGTACACTTATATTATTACATGGGGATATGTCTTGCCATACTTGTGTATTTTCTCATAATGAAATTTATATATTTTTGTACAGTATATATTTCTGTATCTTAAAAATAAAATTATTATTTTCTGTTCATTTCCTGTTTATTACTTATACCATCATTTTACTATAATATATATTTATATATGACCATTAATATTGGTCATGCAATAAAGCATATATTTCCCATATAATATTGTGAAATCAATATATCAAAATATGAATTAATCAAATCCATAAATGTGTCAAACAAAATATATGAAATATATTAACATACATGGCCAACATATATTTACTTATATATATAAGTAGCTGAAGTGCCAAATATATAAATCAGGGTTATACTTTCACAAATATCCCATATATTAATAACTAATGGAATGTGATATTAAAAATCTATATAATTCAAACACTGGAATATATTACAAAAAAATAGCATTCACTTGACATTGGCAATAATTCAGTCTGTTCAGGACTAAATACACTTATCCATTTTAGACATGTATAATTATGTCTATACTTGCTTATATCTCTCATTCCCTATGTGTGTATACACACAAATATATAATATAGCATTCACTGGACATTGGTCATTATTCAGTCTGTTCATGACTTAATATACTTATCCATTTTAGACATGTATACTTATGTCTATACTTGCTTATATATTTCTTTCTCTCTGTGTGTTTGAGTATACACACACACACACATATATATATATATATATATATATATATATATATATATATATATATATATATATATATATATATATATATATATATATATATATATATATATATATATATATATATATATATATATATATATATATATATATATATATATATATATATATATATATAATATATATATATATATATATATATATATAAAATATATATATATATATATATATAAATATATATATATATATATATATATATATATATATATATATATATATATTATCAAATAAGCACATTACATATGTGAAAACATGAATCATATTTTACCCCGACCGGGACTCGAACCTAGGACTTATGATTACTAAGTCAAGGCGCTACCACTACACCACAAGTGAGGTTGGGGAATCTGTAATATGAACATAGTGGCATTCAGTTAGAATGCGTTCATTCCTAAGTATAGCAGATATAAGCTATAAGGTTGGATTCCTTTTAACCTTCTGTGGTGTAGTGGTAGCGCCTTGACTTAGTAATCATAAGTCCTAGGTTCGAGTCCCGGTCGGGGTAAAATATGATTCATATATATATATATATATATATATATATATATATATATATATATATATATATATATATATATATATATATATATATATATATATATATATATATATATATATATATATATAATAAATGTTTATTTCTCCCCAGTTGACCTACTGTATAAGTAACAGTAACCCAAATGGATAAGTCACAGTATTTATACTAGTAGAGTAAGTCATACTAGTAATGGACAATATATAATAGTATATAAAATCCGAGATATTATTTTTGGTATATGAATATAATTAGTTTAAGTCATATGGAACATACAGACATATAGGTGTTTTTGAATTTTAAAGAAATACAGCAAGAACACTTATTTCCATGTTTTCTTGGGACATATCTTGTGGTCAAGTGCTTGGGTACCTGGAACCCAGGGGAATTTAACCAGCCTTTCTAAAGGGACAACCCTTATAATCCCATAATGACCTTGGAGTGTCATGAATTTAGTACTTTTAAGGTCCCTACACACGATCAAGTAAACTTGACAAGTATGCTTGATCAAGTGACTTGTTCAAGCAAACTGGACCGTCTGTATGGTGAGACTTGATCAAGTATTAGACTTGACAAGTCGCTTTAAGCGGGCTACACACGATCAAGTAAACTTGACAAGTATGCTTGATCAAGTATTTCATCAAGTATTGTGATATTTCCCTTCGCCTCCACACGGTCAGGTATGCTTGACAAGTCTTCAGTTGAAATCACAATGTCGAGTGCAGACAACGACGACGCTCTTGCTTTGGCAGCTTTCTGTATTGTGGCCAAGCGAAAGGCAACTAGAAAGAACCGGCGGGAGTGGTGCAAAGAGTGGGTGAAGAAGAGGAAAACATATTCTCATGTTAACCTATTGGCTGAGTTGAAGATTTATCCACGTGATTGGCACAACTACCTTCGAATGAACGAAGCGACATACTTACATCTGCTGTCACTGGTAACACCACTAATTGCGAAGACCACTACAAACATGAGAGAAGCAATTTCTCCCCACGAAAGATTGACTGCAACACTGCGATTTCTTGCTACTGGAAGAAGCTATGAAGATCTTAAATACTCTACCATAATTTCACCACAAGCTATGAGCTACATAGTTCCAGATACCTGCCGTGCAATTTTCGAGGTTTTGAAGGTTGACTATTTGAAGGTAAGCAAATCATCGTATCTATAGAAATAATACTCACTTCATTTAACAAACTCCTTCAAATTTTAACTGTATTTCTATTCAACGCCTTGAGAAAATAGGGACAGAAATAAGGACACATATCAATAATGAACATTTATTTCCATGTACCTAATTTAATCTCAATTTGTGATATATCATTATATGTAATACATAGGAAAAATGTAAACAAAAATCCAATGCTATGATAATACACCTATTTCGTGTATTCCCTTTTCAATTTGTGATATATCATTATTTAATACAATGTAAAAATGGAGAAAATAAGCATGAAATTCAACAATAATACACTTATTTCGTGTATTTATTTAGTTATCACCATGACCTCATGTATGAACATTAACTTTGAAACTATAATTACGTTCACCTAACTATTTTTACGGCGTAAAATTAGAAACATATGATGCAAGACTGCTATTACTTGAGGAATTACCATCCCAAGCATCAGGAGGTTTCAATTCTGCATATCTTGGTTCGCTTTGATGCGGCTGAACTGCGGGTCTGAAGAAAGACTGTTGGGGGGCATCATACTGTGAATGTGTAGGCGAAGGCTGCGGAGACGTTTGGTAGGTGTTACACCGTGAATACGTAGGCGAAGGTTGTTGAATCGAATGGGTCATGGTCAACTGGCCCATTTCTGCCATAAAAAGAGCATCACTTATTATTTTCTCGGCTAGTATTCGTTGTATATTATCTTGTACGGCTCTCATTTTTACAGCCACATGTTTGCCCAAAACATCGTACCGATCTTCTGCTGGTTTCGGTTTCTTGAAGTGGTCTTCAATTGCGCCTAGCACTGAGTCACATTTATCCGTACTCCTTTTAGTTGGCCTTGCAAGGTTTCTGTGTGAAGTTTTTGTTGCAGGGGTATCTTCTTTACGTAGAAATGTGTCTTCCATTCCTGGCGTAGGTGGAGCACTGTCTTCATCAAGACCCTCCAAACCAATTTCATGTTCTTCATTTTGATCCTGTAACAGACACATATATATTAATAAATATGAATGTATTAATTAAATATTAAATATGAATGTATGGTTAATATTGAAAAGTGCCACCACAGCTAATACGACTTTTCTGAAATGTTTCATAGATAGATCTTTTAATTCTAAGACACTTTCTTCTATGGCATTTCCGTCGGAAATCAGCCGTTTATGAGATATACCCACTTTTAATGCTAGGTTAGGTTAGGTTAGGTTAGGGGGGTTCCAGGGGGGCTTTGCCCCCCTGGCTAAGTGATAAGATAAGGGGGGTTCCTGGGGGGCTTCGCCCCCCTGGTTAAGAGATAACTCCAATAGGTGTTACTGTTCTTCCAAGGAAATAGCTATATAGGCCTAACTGGCTAAAATAGCAGATTAGCATTATAATTAAACTTCGTATATCTCATAAACGGCTGATTTCCGACGGAAATGCTATAGAAGAAAAGTGTCTTAGAATTGTTTAAAATAAAAGAAAATGCATGTTTCATTGCTCTATCGTATATTACGTAATTTTGCAATATTCAACATGACGTAAATTATGCAGTGCGCACTACATTAAAAGTGGCTATATCTCATTAAAGGCTGATTTCCGACGGAAATGCCATAGAAGAAAAGTGCCTTAGAATTAAAAAATCTGTTCAATAAACATATCAGAAAACTCGTATTAGCTGTGGTGGCACTTTTCAATATTGACCGAATGTATTAATGTGTTAATTACTTAAACATTTTTCAGGTGCCACAAAGTGAACGTGATTGGATTGCTATAGCAAGGGAGTTTGAGAGGAAGTGGAATTTCCCACATTGCCTCGGCTGTCTGGATGGTAAACATGTGGAGATCATCCCCCCAGCAGGAAGTGGCTCATTCTTCTATAATTATAAGCGAACGCATAGCATGGTACTCCTAGCTATTGCAGATGCAACCTATAAATTTATAGCATTTGATTTTGGGACGAATGGCAAAGTGTCAGACGGGGGTGTTCTTAGGAATACAAGTTTCATGAGGAAACTAGACGCAAATGAGCTTCACATTCCAAAAGAACGAACTGTTGACAACAGCACACGCACATTGCCGTATGTATTTCTTGGTGACAATGCCTTCCCGTTAAGAACAGATATGTTGAAACCATTCCAACAGTGTGATTTAAATTGTATCGAGAAAAAGGTATACAATTACCGAGTATCTAGAGCCCGCCGGATAGTTGAGAACGTTTTTGGTATATTAGCAGCACGTTTTAGAATTTTTCACAAAGCCATCAACATAAAGTTAGAATATATCGATCAAGTGGTGAAGGCAACTGTAGCATTGCATAATTATTTGATGTCAAATAGTACTATATCCTATGCACCACCTGATTCTGTAGCTTCCGAGGACTTAGAAAACGGCCTAGTCAATCCTGGACTAACCTCAGATAATTCACGCATGGTCCCATTACTAAATTCTCATGTTTCCGGTAATCTACCTTCAAATGCCAAGCAAGTCAGAAGAGAGTTCATGGAGTATTTCAATAATGAAGGCCAAGTGCCTTGGCAACAAAGATTTGTGTATTAACTCCATCATTAGTGCATATTAATATTGCTGTCTACCTATCATAAATGTGTACTGTCGATGGTATTCTCATAACATTAAAGCTGGAAAAAATAAGAAATTGTTTCTCTACATATACCTATACTGTACAACTCATGTAAAAACTAGTGAACCTAAACAGGACAACCTGTGCAATTTAAGGTTCAGAAATCGATCTCTAAGTATATAATGTGGAAAATAACAACATTATAAATATAAAAAATAGTGAAATTATAAATATACTAACCTGTGGGTCATCGAAGTTGGATGTCGAACGTCGAGGCGTTTCCGGGTCATCTAGGAATTGAAGTAGGGGATAATACCACAGAGAGGGTGTGTAAACAGTGTCGGCTCCGGCACCTGATTGAAGAGATTGGGAAATTTTCTTCTTTTCCTTTCGGTAATTAGTCCTCTCAAACTCCCTTGCTATAGCAATCCAATCACGTTCACTTTGTTGCACCTGAAAAATGTTTAAGTAATTAACACATTAATACATTCGGTCAATATTGAAAAGTGCCACCACAGCTAATACGAGTTTTCTGATATGTTTATTGAACAGATTTTTTAATTCTAAGGCACTTTTCTTCTATGGCATTTCCGTCGGAAATCAGCCTTTAATGAGATATAGCCGCTTTTAATGTAGTGCGCACTGTATAATTTACGTCATGTTGAATATTGCAAAATTACGTAATATACGATAGAGCAATGAAACATGCATTTTCTTTTATTTTAAACAATTCTAAGACACTTTTCTTCTATAGCATTTCCGTCGGAAATCAGCCGTTTATGAGATATACGAAGTTTAATTATAATGCTAATCTGCTATTTTAGCCAGTTAGGCCTATATAGCTATTTCCTTGGAAGAACAGTAACACCTATTGGAGTTATCTCTTAACCAGGGGGGCGAAGCCCCCCAGGGACCCCCCTTATCTTATCACTTAGCCAGGGGGGCAAAGCCCCCCTGGAACCCCCCTTTGACCCCCCTAACCTAACCTAGCATTAAAAGTGGGTATATCTCATAAACGGCTGATTTCCGACGGAAATGCCATAGAAGAAAAGTGTCTTAGAATTAAAAGATCTATCTATGAAACATTTCAGAAAAGTCGTATTAGCTGTGGTGGCACTTTTCAATATTAACCATACATTCATATTTAATATTTAATTAATACATTCATATTTATTAATATATATGTGTCTGTTACAGGATCAAAATGAAGAACATGAAATTGGTTTGGAGGGTCTTGATGAAGACAGTGCTCCACCTACGCCAGGAATGGAAGACACATTTCTACGTAAAGAAGATACCCCTGCAACAAAAACTTCACACAGAAACCTTGCAAGGCCAACTAAAAGGAGTACGGATAAATGTGACTCAGTGCTAGGCGCAATTGAAGACCACTTCAAGAAACCGAAACCAGCAGAAGATCGGTACGATGTTTTGGGCAAACATGTGGCTGTAAAAATGAGAAATGAGAGCCGTACAAGATAATATACAACGAATACTAGCCGAGAAAATAATAAGTGATGCTCTTTTTATGGCAGAAATGGGCCAGTTGACTATGACCCATTCGATTCAACAGCCTTCGCCTACGTATTCACGGTGTAACACCTACCAAACGTCTCCGCAGCCTTCGCCTACACATTCACAGTATGATGCCCCCCAACAGTCTTTCTTCAGACCCGCAGTTCAGCCGCATCAAAGCGAACCAAGATATGCAGAATTGAAACCTCCTGATGCTTGGGATGGTAATTCCTCAAGTAATAGCAGTCTTGCATAATATGTTTCTAATTTTACGCCGTAAAAATAGTTAGGTGAACGTAATTATAGTTTCAAAGTTAATGTTCATACATGAGGTCATGGTGATAACTAAATAAATACACGAAATAAGTGTATTATTGTTGAATTTCATGCTTATTTTCTCCATTTTTACATTGTATTAAATAATGATATATCACAAATTGAAAAGGGAATACACGAAATAGGTGTATTATCATAGCATTGGATTTTTGTTTACATTTTTCCTATGTATTACATATAATGATATATCACAAATTGAGATTAAATTAGGTACATGGAAATAAATGTTCATTATTGATATGTGTCCTTATTTCTGTCCCTATTTTCTCAAGGCGTTGAATAGAAATACAGTTAAAATTTGAAGGAGTTTGTTAAATGAAGTGAGTATTATTTCTATAGATACGATGATTTGCTTACCTTCAAATAGTCAACCTTCAAAACCTCGAAAATTGCACGGCAGGTATCTGGAACTATGTAGCTCATAGCTTGTGGTGAAATTATGGTAGAGTATTTAAGATCTTCATAGCTTCTTCCAGTAGCAAGAAATCGCAGTGTTGCAGTCAATCTTTCGTGGGGAGAAATTGCTTCTCTCATGTTTGTAGTGGTCTTCGCAATTAGTGGTGTTACCAGTGACAGCAGATGTAAGTATGTCGCTTCGTTCATTCGAAGGTAGTTGTGCCAATCACGTGGATAAATCTTCAACTCAGCCAATAGGTTAACATGAGAATATGTTTTCCTCTTCTTCACCCACTCTTTGCACCACTCCCGCCGGTTCTTTCTAGTTGCCTTTCGCTTGGCCACAATACAGAAAGCTGCCAAAGCAAGAGCGTCGTCGTCGTCTGCACTCGACATTGTGATTTCAACTGAAGACTTGTCAAGCATACCTGACCGTGTGGAGGCGAAGGGAAATATCACAATACTTGATGAAATACTTGATCAAGCATACTTGTCAAGTTTACTTGATCGTGTGTAGCCCGCTTTACCCTCTCACGCTGTATACTGCTGCTCGCACTATATCTATAGAAAGAGAGAGAGAGATTGTCTCTCTGTGATTTTATTATAATATCCATATATTTTTGATACTCAGTTCATTTCTATGAACCTGATGTTCCATTATATTTAAGATTTATACATATACTAAATTCCCATTTTTGTTGATGTTTAGTTCAACTCAATATAATTATATATATATATATATATATATATATATATATATATATATATATATATATATATATATATATATATATATATATATATATATATATATATATATATATATATATATATATATATATATATATATATATATATATATATATATATATATATATATATATATATTTATTGTTCACTAGGATCAATTCTAACATAATTATATAAATGGAAAAGTAAGGGCAAATATAGCTATACCAAATTACTTTTTATTTGCGTTTACCAGTACATACAACTTACATTTGAAGGATTCTGTGACTGACAAAGATGAAACATTATTACATTATTAAATGTAAAATATTAAACTTAATATCTTCTCAGTATAAATAATAAAAATGAAACATATTAAGATCAGTTATTGTAATATGTGAAAAACAAATGACTTAAAATATATTACATATCTATATGGGAATAAAATGCTAAAATTAAAGTTACAAACGTCGTCCTTTAGACCATTCTCTCTTGCCAAGATACCCTTCCTTCGGGGGAATTACAGTAGTCCTTCAGGTAGTTCCTTTGTTCACGGGCGGCCTGGGTGGATCTTGTAGAGTTGGCAAGCTGTGTGATACCCGGGAGATTACCATCCACCCGCCATGATCCAGGTATTAGCTCGTGAGGAGTATCCGGATCCTCTTGATCAGCCTCTTGAAGCTTACCCTTTCTAATCCTTAATAGGTTATGCAATACACACGCGGCCATCACAATGAGTTCAACCGTTTGGGGCTTAAGGCAAAGAGGTGTGTGAAAACAACGAAACCTGTAAAAAATAGAGAGAAACATATGATTAGACATGGTATATGCTACATAAATTAATGGTAAACAATCAAGTTTATTTTAAATAGTAAAATCATTGATTGAGATATTAAAGATGTGCTATCATATTGATCCAGAGATCAATATATTTGATAAGTTTATGCATTTACATGTATTGAAATATTTTTTGTTTTTGAGGTTTACACAGCTATTTTTAACAATAACATAAATTATGACTTGAATGCTATATTATATAATTAATTATGCAAATCCTTTACTTTAATACCAAAAATATTGTATATTAGACAATGTGCAAATATATTTTTAAAGTCCAATTATAAACAAATTTCAAAACTTCATAAATTGCTTAAGGTTATCAGTAATCATGATATTGCTATTAGTACTAGTAGTAGTTGTAGTAGTGGCACTAAAAGGGGTGGAAGGATGAAGCAAAATATGTTTGATATTTACCTATTTGCCAAAATCCCAGAGGCGTTCTCAACAACCCGCCTCGCACTGCTCAGCCTGTAGTTGAAGATGCGTTCGTTTCTTGACAAGCCCCTGCTGGGGAAGGGCTTCACCAACCAGGACTTGAGGGCAAAGGCGTCGTCACCTACGAGGAAGTAGTCCACTGTGGGTCCCTGAGGTTGTGTACGAAGTGGTTCCGCGGGAGGGAGGTTGGCCTGCAGGTTTTCCAGGAGTGTATGGAATCTGGTTTGGGTGAAGATCCCTGCGCCAGATTCCGAACCCACAGCACCGACATCCAGGTACAGGAACTTGTAGTCAGCGTCAACTAGAGCCAGCATAACCATGGAGTAGAACTTCTTGTAGTTGAAGTATAGGGATCCGGAGAAGGCGGGGTTTCGTATGCGTATGTGCTTTCCTTCAAGGGCCCCAACGGTGTGTGGAAAGTGCCACCTCTCCTCGAACAGCTTGGCGACGTCCTTCCACTCCTGCTGTGTTTGTCGGAGTTTGATCACTTCGTCAGCATATGCTGCTGTGATGACACGGCAGGTTTCAGGTACAATCAGTGAAATGGTGTTGTGTGCAACTCTGAAGTTGTATCACAAGCTGGTGAAGCTGTCCCCCGTTGCCATGAAGCGAAGTGTGATTTCCACCCGCAGGCCAACCTCCAACGGCTCCCTCCACCTCGTAGTCTGCTTCTCGATGTATGGGCGTACCTTCTCCACAATCTCGTTGAAAGGGGTTCATCTAGGCGCATGAAGTTCCTGTAGAGGTCTGGGGACTCCAGGCTGAGCTCCTTCATGAGGTTCTCGTAGTGGACAAGCCTTGCTCGTCGTCTCAGGTAGGGGCGTATCCAATATCCTCGTCGCCTTCGCCGTGCAGCCTCTTCTTCCTTCTGCAACAGGGCCCTCTGGTGCCGTAACAACTCGAAGTACTAGCACATGACGCCTATGAAGACAGTATGCTCCAATTGCACGATGGCATGGGCCAGGCGGCGGTTCCTGCGGGCAAGGGCGGGTACAAGATGCATGAGCAGCATGCTTGAGGTGTTCCTTGGTCGGTGCTGTGGGTCACACTATGTATGAATAGGGTGGGAACCCCTATTTATAAGACTCTGTGACCCTCCTTTGCAAGACGCGGCACTCCGCTTGCTCCCGACTGCGTACGACCCCCCTATGAACGTGTACGTTCCCCTACGATGGGTCGGGAGCGTCGGGAGCATGGTCGGCCCAGTCGTAACGGTCAAAAAATTCAATTTCCCGTTTTCTATGATGAGTTACGTTTGCGTACGATCAGTCGTACGCTAAATTACGCGTCCAAACGACTCCGTACGACTGTAATTACGATCCATAGGACTGCGTACGCGGACGTACGACGCACTTCCGACAGGCACAGGATTGCACCTGTCGGCGAAAAAATCTGCCGGATCTCCACGGATTGAGCGTAGATTCCGTCGGAACGCGGTCTTAAGAGAGTCGGGTCAGGAGTTTTGGCTATGTGTGACGCCAGCATTACTCTCATGATGTCTATTCCAAAAATTCTCATCATATATTATTATTATTATTATTATTATTATTATTATTATTATTATTGGCAACAATAATTTTCCTTTGATGATGATTGTGGAGATTATTATTATTATTATTATTATTATTATTATTATTATTATTATTATTACGAATGCGTAATTAAACCATTATTTTTACAATAAATAATGTAGTTTTGGTTGAATGAACAAGAGTTAATTAAAGATTCTCTCTCTCTCTCTCTCTCTCTCTCTCTCTCTCTCTCTCTCTCTCTCTCTCTCATTCTATTCTACCCAACCCCCCACACTCTCTTTGTCCCAGCCAACTAGGGAGGGGGCACTGTACACAATTATTAAAGTAAATAAATCAACAGCTGTACAAACAATGATGAGCCCTTAATAATAATAATAATAATAATAATAATAATAATAATAATAATAATAATCTTCACAATTATCATCAAAGGAAAATTATTGTCTCCAATAATAATAATAATAATAATAATAATAATAATAATATCTAAGGAGAATTATTGGAATAG
>JAXCGZ010024176.1:7500-13240 GCA_037179515.1 Halocaridina rubra | reverse complement strand
AGAGAGAGTCTCTAATTCATCCTTTTTGACTGGATTTCAGAGTCCCTAAGATAAGGAGTAATTTATACTTTCTCTCCTAGGCTGGACTTGGAAACCTGTAGCAAATCATATTACATTTCCCCCTCTAGATTTCTGCTCAATCACCTACATCTGACGGAAAATCTGCCAAATTGGCAACATTGCATGTAGTGTTGTTTTGATCATTTTTCTAGTAATGGATGCTGTTCCTTCAGTACCTTAGTGGATGTAAGGACTGGCTACCACGCTGGAAATCCCAATTTCATCTCCCCAAGGTGGCTCTAACCCCTACAATTCGCCATTGCCATTTGGGGATAGAGAGTGGGTATTGGTGACCGTGACTAGGTAGTTCCTGTCAACTCAGCAGGAGCATTGAACACAAATTTAGATGCATTGAGTCAGTGGTTGACAAGTATCTTGACCAGATTGCGCTTCGATAATGAAAAACATGCTCGCTCTACAACTCGTCTTGAAAACAGCAAAAGGATAACTTTGATTATTAGGGAACTGAATAAATAATTTTCATATAAGAGAGTTGAACTTTATATATTTTCACTCTTACATCTCTTGGATTTCCATAATACATACTGCATTCTCTCCCATAAATTATTCTGCTCGTATTAGCGTCATTTATCAAGCCTCGTAGTAACAAATGCGTTATTATTACTCACTTCCCTCTTTATCATTCTCATATCCTGTGGAATTCTCATGTATATCTCTCTCTTTTATCAGCCTCCTTTCGCTCTCATAATCCCCTCTTATCCTTTTTGTCTGAGGGCAACAAAAAAGACTTGTCGTTTTGAGTACGCCAAATCCCGTTTTCTTTCATAGAAAATGACTGTAATTGTAGTTTCTTTGCCTAGAGATTAATCTTTTTCTACAATATAGCAGAGCTTTCTGACAGAGGATTTTTAGCTCTGAAGAGATGCTTAATTGATAATATTTTTCTCTTTTGTGGCCATTTCATTGCTATTAGGATACTTAAGTAAAAGATATGAATGAGAATTTCCTCAAACTTAATATATTATATATTATTAACTTTTTTTTATTTTAAATAGTCCCTCCTCACGATTCAGCATTCATGAATATATGATTAGCAAGCAACGTTAAGGTATTTAAAATCACACGCACACGCTTTGGATGCATTAGTGTTTGTTTGTTTGTGTACACATTATGCTCGCACGAGTGATGTATTTGTGTACATGATGTGTGTTTGGTTGTCTTGAGCAAGAGCAGAAAATTGAAAGCCATGAATTGAAAAGCATACGCACACGTAATGAGTGCATTAGTGTGTGTGTGTGTGTGTGTGTGTGTGTGTGTGTGATTACCTAATTGTGATTACCTAATTGTGTTTACGGGAAAGAGCCCAAAGCTCGTATCTTCCCGTCTCCTGATCGGTTCCATTTTTAGACTTAGTGATACTTATCATACCTGTCCTTAAAACTATGGATTGAGGTAGCATTAACTACCTCCTCGCTTAGCGAATTCCAATTATCAACTACTCTTACACTGAAAAAGTATTTCCTTACATCCTGCAAACAAGTTTTCTTCCGAAGCTTCAAACTATGACCTCTAGTTCTAGAGCCAGCCATATCGAAATATCGATCCCTATCCACTCTATCATAACCATGAAGGAATTTAAAGACTGTCACCATATCCCCCCTTACTCTTCTAGCTTCGAGTGATGGCAAGTCTAATTCCCTCAGCCTCTCATCATAACCGAGATTGCGTATTTCTGGCACCAGTTTTGTGGCATGTCTTTGAACTTTTTCAAGCTTAGCTATGTGCTTTTTCAAGTGCGGATTCCAAAAGGGGGCTGCATATTCGAGTTTTGGCCTCACATAGGTTACATAAATATTTCTGAACATTTCCTTGTCCATGTGCCTGAAGGCTACCCTTACATTTGATAAGAATGCATATGCTGCCCTTACTACGCCATTTATATGTATTTCTGGAGACAAATCTGCCAATATGTTTACTCCTAGATCTCTCTCATTTTCTGTCTCCTGAAGTTGTACTCCAGCCACCGAGTAGTCAAGCTTGGGCCTTCTTGCACTTGTACCCATTCTCATTACCTTACATTTTGAGGTATTGAATTTCATTAGCCACTTTTCTGACCACTCATGCAGATTATTTAGATCCTCCTGAAGTTCTCTACCATTGTTCTCGTTTTTTACTTTCTTCACAATCTTTGCATCATCTGCAAACATATTCATGAATGAATTTACAGACTCTGGTAGGTCATTTACATATACAAGGAACAAAAGTGGCCCTAAAACTGAACCCTGTGGAACTCCACTACTAACTCTTCTCCATTCAGACACTGAGTGTCTTACTCTAACCCTCTGTTCCCTTCCTTCTAAGTAAGTTTTTATCCATTCCAAGACATTTCCACCTATTCTAGCCATTGATTGCAGCTTCCTAATAAGTCTCCCATGTGGAACAGTGTCAAACGCTTTCTGGAAGTCTAGGAATATGCAATCTGCCCAGCCCTCTCTTTCCTGTAAGATTTGGCTTACCTCATCATAAAATTCTAATAAGTTTGTTACTGTTGATCTTCCTTCTCTGAAGCCATGTTGCCTCACTGACAAAAAGTTGAAGGATTCCAAGTGAAGAGAGATATGTTTCCTTAGTAGTTTCTCCATAACTTTGCAAACTATGCTGGTCAAGGAAACTGGTCTATAGTTCAGAGCCGTATCCCTCCTTCCCTTTTTGAAGATAGGTATCACATTTGCTTGTTTCCAGCATCTTGGAATCTCCCCCGACTCCAATGACTCCTTAAATATGATACTTAGTGCCACTGATATTGTGTTTGCGCATTTTTTAAGCACATGAGGGGATATGTCATCAGGACCTGTAGCTTTATGAACATCTAAATCCATCAGCGCTTTGCATACCTCTGTGGCTGTAAGGTTGATGTTCTCTAATACCGGCCCTTGAGCTTCTATCACTGCAATCTGAGGGGGTGGGGTATTTTCTACTGTAAATACTGACTGAAACTCCTTGTTCAATTCTTTGCAGATCTCTTCGTCCGTCTCAGTGATGCTTCCATCCGCTCTCTTTAGCCTTAAAACCTGTTCTTTTACCTTCAGTTTTCCTCTGATAAAGCTGTGGAAAAGCTTGGGATTTTCTTTCGCCTTCCTGGTGATGTCCCTCTCATAATCTTTCTCTGCCTCTCTCCTTTTACTTAGGTAGTCATTTCTTGCTCTTTTGTAGGTTTGCCAGGCATTTATATTTTTTCTCCTCCTATACCTTTTCCAGCATTTGTCTCTCCACTCCTTAGCTCTTTTACACCCATTATCGAACCATTTCTCTCTGGCATGAATTACACCTACTTTGGTGACAGGTATGCAGCAATCTACGATCTTCCCATATTTCTCACAAAAGATGTCATACATTTCTTGTACAGATTTGTTGTAAAATAAGGTTCTCCAGTCAATAACTGCAAAAAGCTCATTCATTTTGATGTAATCTCCTTTCTGATAGTTCCTCCTCATGTCCTCAGTGCCTCTACTCTCAGGAAGAATGTCTTCAATGATATACTCCATCAACAACACACAGTGGTCACTCTTTCCAATTGGTGGTTCATACTCAATATTTTCAATATCCAACACATTATCTGTGAACACCAGATCAAGTAGTGATGGCTCATCCCCACCCCTGGCTCTTGTTGGTTCCATTACATGTTGGTGTAGGAAATTCCCTTGTACGCAATCTAGGAATCTTGCCCCAAAGGAGTCCTCACCACTGTGTGGGTCAAGATTTATCCAATCTATCTCTTTATGATTAAAGTCTCCCATAATCAAAATCCTACATTTTTTCTCCCGCGCCATGTTAACAACTGAGTTTATGACTTCAATCGTACCTATATGACTTTCCTCATAAATTTCAAGCCTATTTTGGTTCCTTGGTGGGTTGTATACAACAGTTATTATAATGCTCTCTGACCCAGTATTTATGCGAGCAACAAGAAATTCCCTGAACTCACTTTCTATAGCCAAGTTTATCTCTTCAACTTGAATCCTCTCACTTATGAGCAGTGCTATCCCTCCACCAGTCCTCTCAGATCTTTCGACCCTTAGTATTCTGAAGCCCTTAGGAAAAGCTGTGACACTGTTTATGTCCTCACTCAACTTAGTCTCTGTAATTGCTACTATATCTGCCTTACTGTTGTGAATCCTATCTTTTAATTCTACTGCCTTACCAGCTAATCCATCAGCATTTGTGTATAACAATCTTAATGAGGCCCCATCCCCTGATCTTCTGTCATTATCTTCTTTATCTCCCCTTTGTCTGGAAGTATTCCGTAACGAAAATTTTTCTTCTCTTCTTCATTTCTTTCATCATTTAACCTTCTTGCCTCTTGCAACAAGTTTTTGATCTTTCCCATCTCTTCCTGTGTTCTGTATTGTCTAATGAACACTTCTTTGCATTCTTGAAGGTCTTTTAGACTTTTTTTTCTCAACAATATTTCCCTACATGTCTCCCCTCTCTCAAAGGTTACTTTTGTTGGTCTCGGCTTTCCTTCCCTCGAATATTTACCTAGTTGGTGTATGTTTACAATATCCTCAGGACCACATACTACTCCAAGCTTTCTTATCAGGTCTACAACCCTAGCTTTATTTTCTTCAAGTCTCCCCTGCCATGTTGGCTCCTGGGATTCACTTATGCCTGAGATTACCACTGTCTTCTCCTTATCAAGTGCCTGTCTGATGAGTGGGTTTGCCCTTTCCATCACAACGTCTTTCATTTTTTCGATTACTGTCTCTTTATAGTCAACTGTTTGTATGTTTTCCAGTGCCACCACCTTTACAGCCTCTTTTACTGCCACATTCCCCTTTAGTGCATCAGCAAAGGACGTTTTCATGGCATCATTTTCCATATTCAGCTCCTGGAACTCTTTTCTGAACTGTTCAATGTTTTCCTTAATCTGAACATTCCAAGCAGCAATCTCGTCTCTCTCAGAAGATAGCAGTGAACTAACATCTAATTCCTTTAGGTTGTCATTTAGCTGTTTGTTTTTATCTTCTTGATTAGAAATTCTAGATTCTAGTTGACTCTTTTCCCCTTCCAGCTTCTTTATTCTTTTTTCTAGTTCCTTTCTCTCCTGCCCTTGTGCTTTATTTGCTTCCTCCAAAGATCTTATTTGTTCTCTGAGTGTTTCATTCTCTTTCATTTCTCCATCCATATTCCGAATTTTATCATCAAGGCTTGTAACCATTTCCTCTAACTTCTTGATTCTCTGTTTAAGTCCTCTGATGACTACCCCTTCTCCCGCCCCATGGGTGGGAGAGGTTTGGGACAGAGATGGCTTCATTTTTATGTTCTCCCTCTCACAGAATATAGAAAGAAGACGAGAAAGAGGAAAAAAGAAAAAAAAAAAAAAAAAAAAAAGAGAAAAACTTCTAATTTACCTTCACACAGAATTTTTATATCTCCATATAAGTGCTATTTAGTGACTCAGTTTGTCTCCTTTCTGGTAACACACATCTTAACTTAAAAACTTGACCATGGTAATTTACGTATAAAAAGAAAAACAATACATATATGCTTATGTGTGTGTGTGTGTGTGTGTGTGTGTGTGTGTGTGTGTGTGTGTGTGTGTGTGTGTACATGACATTTGTACATGATGTGTATCTTGAGAGACATGAAATCAGAAGCAAATGCACACATTATGAGTACATGAATACATATATGCTTATACGTGTGTATGTGTCTTGAG
>JAXCGZ010024176.1:0-2500 GCA_037179515.1 Halocaridina rubra | reverse complement strand
TATTTTTATTATTATCATTATTATTATTATTATTATTATTATTATTATCATTATCATTATTATTATTATTTTTATCATCATCATCATCATCAGCATCATCACCATTATTATTATTATTATTATTATTATCATTATTATTATTATTATCATTATCACTATTATTATTATTATTATTATTATTATTATTATTATTATTATTATTATTATTATTATTATTATTATTATTATTATTATTATTACTACTGCTATTACTACTACTAACACTGCAACAGCAGAAGCAATAGCAACAGCAACAGCAGCAGTAGTAGCAGAAGTAGTAGGAGCACAGAGGTACTTTAAAATTATAGATTATTCTAACAAGATGCCATATCATGATGATGTGGCCAATAACAGTGTATTAACATTAATTTTGTCAATATTTCGGCAGGAAATAAACACAGAACAAATGTTTTCTACAGCAACAAAGAACATCACTATTATTCCTTGTATATGGGTTTTTATGGACTTAGAGAAAGCGTATGACAGGGTAGAGAGAGGGTTTGTGGAGTGTGTTGGAATAAGTGGAATTTTGTTGAATGCGTTGAAAAATTTTTAAATGCATAGTAGACCATGTGTGAGAGTTGAGAATGGTATGAGTGTCCGGTTTGAGGTGAATGTAGGGTTACGTAAAGGTTGTGTAATGCCGCCATGGATGTTTGATGTGCATATGGATGGAGTGGTAAGGGACGTAAATGAAAGAGTATTAAAGAGAGGCTTGGAACAAATGTGTGAATTTGGAAGGTTGTGGAAAATAAATCAGTTGCTATTGATATTGTACTGGTAGCTGATACTGAGAATGAACAGAATCGTTTGGTGACTGAGGTTGTTTGGATCAGTGAAAGAAGGCATGCGAGTGAATATGATTAAAAGTAATATCATGAGATGCAAGAGGAGTGTTTATGTTGGCAGATTGAATGTAGGAGTGCATGAGGAGTTGTTTGAAGAAGTTGAGAGTTTTAAGTGTCTGGGGTCGCAAATATCAAGGAGTGGACGAGTGGATGTAGAGAAAAGTCATAGAGTGAAGAAAACATGTAAATGTCTAGATGGGTTGAAAAGTGTGATGAGAAATAGGTATTTAGGAATAAATGCAAAGGGAAGAGTATATGAAAGTGTGATTTTGCCGACAGCATTGTTTAGAGCAAAGACTTGGAATGCAAGAGAGAATGAAAGGAACAAGTTGAATGTAATGGAGATGGGGTGTTTAAGAAGTAGGATTGGTGTAAATAGAGTAAGAATTGTGGATGTCAGACAGAGAACAGGTGTTGAAATAAAGCTGTCAGATAAGTTAGATCAGGATGCGTTGTGTTGGTATGGGCACATGTAAAGGATGAGTGATGAACAAATAGTGAAGAGAGTGTAGAGTGCAGAAGTTACTGGAGTTAGGTCAAGAGGAAGACCTAGAATAAGATGGATGGATGGCGTGTAAAGGGCATTGAATGCACATGAAATGTCAGTGGAACAGGGAAGAGTGTGTGCAAGAGATAGAAATGCATGGAGAAAGATTGTGCATATATGACACTGGCCAAAGGGATTTTTCGCACTTGCTTACTCAATGAACTATGATGGATGGGTGTGTGGGGAGATGCCATGTGATGAAGTGGTGAGGGTAAATCAGCTGCGGCTGTCGGGCTTCATTCTAGAATATCTTAGTCTGCCTACCTTGTGGGTGACCGAAGCAGGATGGAAGAGGGAAAAACGTGGCAATCATATAACCCTACGGAGCTAAGAGGAGTGGTTGAGTTATGTGTGAATCATGGGGAATGCGAGTTTCTCTGCTCGGCTACCCCCTTAAATGGGAGAATAAGGCCGTGTGTATATGAATATGTAGTAAGAAGAGGTTGAAAGTGATATTTCCTATGGTATGGGAAATATAGTGTCAAATGCGTGTTTTGTGTAGGGCGGGGATTGAAAAGATATCATTTTTAAAGGGAGAGACAGAAGCCCAATTCAGGTATTCTTAGCATGTCACCTCTTACGACATTCAAGGAATACGTGGTTTGAATTCTGTGTCCACCATTACCAGGGATATTTCTCTTTTACCATACAAAATAACACTTTTAGTCTCCTTCTCCTCCTCCTCCTTCCCCTCCTATTGACACTTTACTGGGATTATGAAGGTTAAATTCTTGACCCTTATCGCCAGGGATTGAAAATTGAATTATGTAGATCATTATTATAACTAGTAATGGATCTCTGGCTCACATCACTAGGGATTAAAATTTTAAAGAACTTAATAAATAAGTATATGAATATATGATTAAATGTATGTTACCGTATAATTATACAAATTAACTAATTGATTAATTAACTGAATCAATTTTGGAACTTTGTCATAAGAACATAAGAACATAAGAATAGAGGACACTGCAACATGCCTACTGGCACACACGAGGCAGCTCCATTTTTGAATTGTATTTTCAGCATGTCTAACCTATTCTATTCTACTCTACTTATTTATTCT
>JAXCGZ010024175.1:0-13271 GCA_037179515.1 Halocaridina rubra | reverse complement strand
ATCCCTTCACATCTGACAGGTCATTACACTATCCATCTCATTTTCTCTTTACAGCCTGATAAAGGCTGTTTTATTTTACCATTTTTGGCCCGTCCTGGTGTAAAAAAAAAAAAAAAAAAAAATTTTTGCCAAAAAAAAATTTGCCATGCACTGAATTTGCGATAGGTGAACCACGGTATAGCGAGGGATTACTATATATATATATATATATATATATATATATATATATATATATATATATATATATATATATATATATATATATATATATACACACCTTGTTCCTTTTATACGCGATTTTTTTATCCACGAAATTGCAATAACGCCCCCCAAAAATGATAGTAAAAAACTCGGAATTCGCGAATAATCCCCCCCCCCCTTTTTTTTTTTTTTTTTTATTGTGACACCAGGATGGACCAAAAAAAATGATAGAATAAAACAGCCTTTATCAGGCTGTAAAGAGAAACAGATGGAGAGTGTAATGCCCTGTCAGATGTGAAGGGATTATAAAAGATGTGTAATGAATATCCAGCTCTCTGCTGGGTTTTAACATACCTCTGCATTACTCTCATGATGTCTATTCCAAAAATTCTCCTTAGATCTTATTATTATTATTATTATTATTTCTATTATTGTTATTATTATCATCATTTTTAGCAATAATTTTCCTTTGATGATGATTGTGGAGATTATTATTATTATTATTATTATTATTATAAGTATCATTATTATTACGAATTTGTAATTAAACCATTATTTTTACAATAAATAATGTAGTTTTGGTTGAATGAATAAGAGTTAATTAAAGATGTCTCTCTCTCTCTCTCTCATTTCATTTCACTTACATTATATAGAATATATTTATATTAAAAGGAGAATAGTCTTACAAACAACGCATACATCAATTACTTTACAAGCTGATGAGTCGTTTGGGGCAGCAAGTGATAAATATAATAATGCACTTTTAATAAAAACGTTAATGAGTTAAAAGACCGTTAAATTAATTTCCTTTCCAGGAATCCTTTGTAATGTCTCTCTTAAACAGGAATTAGGTAGAAATTTTTCATCTTATTATGTAAATACAATTATTGCTTTAGTCTTAATCACGTTCATTACAGTGCTCATTATAAAGGTAATAAACCTAAGTTTTAATTCGTTTTCTGTAAAGAAATATGAGAGAGAGAGAGTGTAATTGGATACATTTTATTAACAAATTTGTTATTCAGAAACCAGATACAAATTTGAAAATGGAAGGAGGATGCAGAACACGTGTTCTGAAAATATTAAGAACATAAGAATAGGGGACACTGCAACATGCTTACTGGCACACACGAGGCAGCTCCATTTTTGAATAATAATTTCAGCATGTCTAAACTATTCTATTCTACTCTACTTATTTATTCTATTTTTCTTTTTATGATTTTTCTAATAAACACTAACCTATTCGTACCCACCCTACCTCTGTCATATGTCTATCTAATCTACATATGAAGGTGTCTAAGGTATTGGCATTTATTATCCTACTAGGAATACTCTACAGTATTACCAAGCCAATTTTCACCAATTTTCCTTCTGAACCTAAATTTATCAAGATTAAATCCATTACCCATTACGAGTTCTGGTTTGATCATGAATTTTTAAAACTTTATTAATATCACCCTTGTTAATCCCTTTAAACCATTTATACACCTCAATCATATCCCCCCCTAACTCTGTGCCTCTCTAGAGAATGTAGATTAAGTTTTTTAATCTGTCATATGGTAGATTTAGGCATTGCATAATTAATTTTTTTTTCATTTTTTAGTCTTGCTTTGGTTATTTATAATTCTTATTTTATCTTTATATACATTTGCAGATAGAGGTTCGCTCTCCTGCATCCTCCTCCTCTTCAGCCACATAAGTTACTTGCTCACTGCCACCATGCATGTCCCAGTGTACTGTATACCTATTGCCCACTGCATAATAGAGTAAAGTATAGTAATGTATGTTAATTTCTAGCTGTAAAGTGAATATGAATATCTTTTGTATACTCTTAAAAATAGATACAGGGCTTTCTGCTTTGCTATGTACTGGTACAACAATGACTTATGTGGAATATCACTCCAATTTGGGTTAAAATCCCATTTTGTAGAGGGCACTGACCTACCATGCTGCAAACAAAGGCACAAACTCTGGTTAGTGGGCATTAGATCTATTTTTCTTCCACTCAGCACCTCGTTTTTTCTTGCTTGTGTTAAATGCGTATTTTAAATTTTTTTTACCATAATTCTTTAGACGCGCGAGTCCAAAGTTGCGTAGTTTAAGCTCGCAAGGTGATTGTATATATATATATATATATATATATATATATATATATATATATATATATATATATATATATATATATATATATATATATATATATATATATATATATATATATATATATATATATATATATATATACAGAGAGAGAGAGAGAGAGAAAGTCATAAATCACTGTTCTACTAGTACAACAATGACTTTGTGGAAAATCACTGCAGTAAGGGTGAAATTCCCATTTTGTAGAGGGTACTGACTGACCACACTGCAAATAAAAGCACAAGCTTCGGTTAGTGGTCATTAGATCCGTTTTTCTTCCACTCAGCACCTCATTTTTGCTCACTCGTGTTAAACTCCTATTTCAAATTTTTTTACTATTATTTTGCAGACGCGCTAATCCAAATGAGTGAAGTTTAAGCTCGTGTAAATTGCAAGGTGACTGTATATATATATATATATATATATATATATATATATATATATATATATATATATATATATATATATATATATATATATATATATATATATATAGTGTTACCCCGGTTATTCGCGTTTCTTGGTTCGCGTTCTCACTCTATCGCGTTTTTTTTTTTATAAATTATTATATTATTTTATTGGTATACGCAAAAATATTAAAATGTTGAAAAAAAAATTTTTTCAGTATTTTCATTTTTGTATTGGAAAAAATTTTTCATTATTTAATTGATAAAAAAAATTTATTTCCCAGCCTACGAATAATAAAACAGTAAAAAAATAGTAAAAAACATAAATTTAGATATACGTACGTACAGTATAACTCACAGTACAGGGTACTGCATCATGCGAAATAGTGTCCGATAGCGTACAATGTATTGGGGTCACAGCTACGTGAGCTAGCATATATATTTATATTTCCAGTAGTTTCATGATTTTATTGATAAAAAAAAACGTATTTCTTAGCCTAAGAATAATAAAACAGTAAATCACAGTAAACAGTATTGCACCACGTAAAATACAATACCGGTATCAGTGTTTCGGAAAACGCAAAAGCTCTCACCTACGTGACCTAGTGAATATTAAAATTTTCATTATTTTATTGATAAAACAAGTATTTCCTAGCCTAAGAATAATAAAACAGTAAAGAATAAAAAAAAACCCATAAATTACTAACAGTATTTCACCATGTAAAATACGATACTGCTATCAACATTTCGGAAAAGGAAAAGGCTCTCACCTACGTGACCTAGTGAATATTAAAATTTTCATTATTTTATTGATAAAACAAGTATTTCCTAGCCTAAGAATAATAAAACAGTAAAAAATAATAAAACACATAAAGTACTAACAGTATTTCACCATGTAAAATACGATACCGCTATCAACGTTTCGGAAAACGAAAAGGCTCTCACCTACGTGAGATAGTTCATGGAATGCTATTGGCTGAAAGGTCGGGAGACAACGAATCACAGAATTGTTTTTCAATATTTTCTGTATCATGGGGTCTGATTGGCTTTTTCATTGCAGTTTGCTTTTCCCTCCAATTTCCAATGTGCCGCCTCACTCGCTCAGTCCAACTCGTGTGCGCCGTTCTCGTTGTGCTTACTAATACGTTTTGCTTGTGATTGTGTTTTTACCTCATTCACCGTAATTTTATCTATCACTTTCATAAAAATTTACGTTGCGTGCTGTTATTTATAATGTAAAGGTTGTTTTTTTAACAGTGCAGGGAGGGTTTATACAGTACGTAAACGAAAAAATAATTGTAAATGAGTATGTATGTCATGTCATCATCACATTCACGGTAAGGTTTCCTATCACTTTCATAAAAATTTACGTTGCTTGCTGTTATTTATAATGTAAAGGGTGTTTTTTTAACAGTGCAGGGAGGGTTTATACAGTACATAAACGAAAAAATAATTGTAAATGAGTATGTATGTCACGTCATCATCACATTCACGGTAAATTTTCCTATCACTTTCATAAAAATTTACGTTGCTTGCTGTTATCTATAATGTTAAGGGTGTTTTTTTAACAGTGCAGGGAGGGTTTATACAGTACGTAAACGAAAAAATAATTATAAATGAGTATGTATGTCACGTCATCATCACATTCACGGTAAGTTTTCCTATCACTTTCATATAAATTTACGCTTGCATGCTGTTATCTATGAAGTAAAGGGTGGTATGTTAACAGTACAGGGACAGTTTATACAGTGTAAACGTAAAAATATATTAAAATATCTATGTACATATAGGCTGATCCTACTTCGCGGATTTCCTGGTTCACGCCGGGTCCCGGAACCGAGCTACCGCGATAAGTGAGGTAACACTGTATATATATATATATATATATATATATATATATATATATATATATATATATATATATATATATATATATATATATATATATATATATATATATATATATATATATATTTTATATTTATACATCGTGCTCCCTTGTTTATCGCGGGGGTTCGGTCCCGAGACCCGCCACGATAGGTGAAAATCTGCGAAGTAGGAGCACCATATATACATAGGTATTTTACATTTATATTTACCTTTACTGTATAAACCCTCCCTGCACTGTTAACAAACCACCCTTTACTTTATTAATAACAGCTTGCAAGCGTAAATTTATATGAACATGATAGGTAAGCTTACTGTGAATGAGGTGATGATGAGGTTTACATACACCAAAGCCAAATGCTCCACAGCCAATGGCAGCCGACATCCGAGAACCTTCTTCATTCCTTCAGCATATCTTACACTTTTACCTTTTCTCTTATGGTCAACATCTTTCTTTGCCGCTTAGGCTTACTACCAGAAGCCTCAAAAGATGAAGGATGCTTGGGAGGCATTGCAGGGGTTGAAATACAAAAGTTTCACAAAATCACAAGCACAACATGAACGGCGCACGCGTGAGTAGATTGAACAGGTGAGGCGAGACAATGGAAGATGCTGGGAGAACCAAGCTTCAGTATCAGACCCCATGATACAGAACATACAGAAAAACAATTCTGTGATTCTTTGTCTCCCACCCATCAGCCAATAGCATCCCATGTACTATCTCACGCAGGTGCAACCCTTTGCGTTTTCCAAGACGCCAATATGCTATCGTACTGTATTTTACATGGTGCAATACTGTGAGGTACATGTTTAAATTTATGTTTTTTACTATTTTTTACTGTTTTATTATTTGTAGGCTAGGAAATACTTTTTTTTTATCAATAAAATAAGGAAAACACTGGAAATATTAATAAGTTCTGTCTCACATAGGTGTGACCCTTTGCGTTTTCCGAAACGCTGATACCCGTATCGTATTTTCTATGGTGCAGAGTTACATGTTTAAATTTGTTTTTTACTATATTTCACTGTTTTATTATTCTTAGGCTGGGAAATACTTTTTTTTTTTCAATAAAATAATGAAAAAAAAAATGTTTTCACTAAAGTAATGAAAATACTGAACATTTTAATATTCTCGTATATACCCAGAAAAAAAAACACGCCAAAACAAACCGTAATGCACTGAATTCACAAAAGGTGATTCGCGATACAGCGAGGGCTCACTGTATGTATATATATATATATATATATATATATATATATATATATATATATATATATATATATATATATATATATATATATATATATATATATATATATATGAATCATATTTTTTTTTACCCCCGACCGGGACTCGAACCTAGGACTTATAATTACTAAGTCAAGGCGCTACCAACTACACACCACAGAAGGTTAAAAGGAATCTAACCTTATAGCTTATATCTGCTATACTTAGGGATGAACGCACTCTATCTGAATGCCACTATGTTCATATTACAGATTCCCCAACCTCACTCGTGGCTTCATATTAGCATTTAATTCAATTCTCAATCTCATTCGGGTCATACAATAACCAAGCAAGCACATTACATATGTGAAAACATGAATCATATTTTTTTACCCCCGACCGGGACTCGAACCTAGGACTTATAATTACTAAGTCAAGGCGCTACCAACTACACACCACAGAAGGTTAAAAGGAATCTAACCTTATAGCTTATATCTGCTATACTTAGGGATGAACGCACTCTATCTGAATGCCACTCTGTGCGTTCATCCCTAAGTATAGCAGATATAAGCTATAAGTTTAGATTCCTTTTAACCTTCTGTGGTGTGTAGTTGGTAGCGCCTTGACTTAGTAATTATAAGTCCTAGGTTCGAGTCCCGGTCGGGGGTAAAAAATATGATTCATGTTTTCACATATGTAATGTGCTTGCTTGGTTATATATATATATATATATATATATATATATATATATATATATATATATATATATATATATATATATATATATATATATATATATATATTATATATATATATATATATATATATATATATATATATATATATATATATATATACACAGTAGTGACCCCAACCCACGAATTTAATCCATTCTTAAAACCTGTTCTTGGGCTGATTTGTTTGTGGACTGGATTTATTTTTCAAATCGAAAAGCATAAAATTCAATTAATCCGTTCCTAGTCACAATAAATACTCATTTTGAAATATTTCTAGTCAGTATAAATATGAAATATAATACAGGTTATATGCATTTTATCTTTAAAATTAAAATTACATTAATAATAGAAAGGACTTCTACTCCACTAAAGTAAAACATGTACATATTCAGGTGTACAGTATACACTAGTTGATACCCAATTTAATATAGCATATTCCAACGCTTAGAAAAAGTTGTCTCATTCTCCCACTAATAAAAAGCAGGTAAGAAACAAGTAATATAGGTAAGAAACAGTACTGTACAGTATTTACCTTTGTGGATGATTGTTGCTGGCATACGTGGATGGTGGTGGCGGAGGAAGAGGACTACTCCTTCAATTTTGTCATGTCCTACTGTGTGGCGGTATCAGAAACACAAACACCATTTTCATGCTTAGAAATTATTTCCTTCTTAGTTTCCACTGTTATGCGTTCAGGGTGTTTGATGCCATTGTAACTAATGCTTTTAACTGTCTTAGGAGCCATAATAAGGGCTAGCTCAAAGGCAAAACAATGGAAAATAAAGCATGAACTCTGAGCAGATCATGAACGAATTACAAAGCTTGGGCACCAATGCAAAACTGAGAGCTGGCGAGCGGGAATTGTGATCGCCTGGCCGACACATTTGTGTTCGTGGGTTGGTTTTTGTTCATGATTTGGGGTCAAAATTTGTTCGAAATTTTGTTTGCGGGTTGGATACACTACACTGTGTATATATATATATATATATATATATATATATATATATATATATATATATATATATATATATATATATATATATATATATACATATACACAGTGTTCCCCCGGTTATTCGCGTTTCTTGGTTCGCGTTCTCACTGTATCGCGGGTTTTGTTTGGGAGAAAAAAAAAAAAAAAGATTATTGTGACACCAGGATGGGCCAGAAAATGATAAAATAAAACAGACTTTATCAGGTTGTAAAGAGAAACAGAGATGGAGAGTGTAATGACCTGTCAGATGTGAAGGGATTATAAAAGATGTGTAATGAATATCCAGCTCTCTGCTGGGTTTTAATATACCTCTGCATTACTTTCATGATGTCTATTCCAATAATTCTGCTTAGATCTTATTATTATTATTATTATTATTATTATTATTATCATTGGCAACAATAATTTTCCTTTTATGATGATTGTGGAGATTATTATCATCATCATAATTATTATTATTATTAAGGGCTCATCATTGTTTGTACATCTGTTGGTTTATTTACTTTTAATAACTGTGTAAAGTGTCCCTCCCTAGTTGGCTGGGACAAAGAGAGTGTGGGGGGTTGGGTAGAATAGAATGTTGGAGAGAGAGAGAGAGAGAGAATCTTTAAGTAACTCTTGTTCATTCAACCAAAACTACATTATTTATAGTAAAAATAATGGTTTAATTACGAATTTGTAATAATAATGATGATGATAATAATAATAATAAAAATAATGATAATAATAATAATAATAATAATAATAATGATGATAATAATAATCTCCCCAATCATCATCAAAGGAAAATTATTGTTGCCAATAATAATAATAATAATAATATCTAAGGAGAATTTTTAGAATAGACATCCTGAAAGTAATGCAGAGGTATAGTAAACCCAGCAGAGAGCTGGATATTCATTACAGATCTTTTATAATCCCTTCACATCTGACAGGTCATTACACTCTCCATCTCTGTTTCTCTTTACAGCCTGATAAAGGCCGTTTTATTTTATCATTTTTGGCCTGTCATGGTGTCATAATCATCTTATTTATTTTTTTATTTATTTATTTATTTATTTATTTATTTTTTTTTTTTTGCTGATCCTACTTTGCGGTTTTCCTGTCTCGCACCGGATCCCGGAACCGAACTACCGCGATAAGGGGGGGAACACTATATATATATATATATATATATATATATATATATATATATATATATATATATATATATATATATATATATATATATATATATATATATATATATATATATATATATATATAAAACTCGCCCTACATTTTTCATTTCAAAGGATGAGACTTAAGTCAGAAAATGGCTTAAAATGAAAATGCCATTTATATGTGACCTAGACCCTCTTCGAGCCCTGCATAAGCAGCCTAGTAGATTTGCTAGCATTATACATTGCTTGATATTCAGCATATTCACTTTCTTTTCAATAACTGTACAGTATTCATTTTAACTGATGCAAAACTCTGTTAATTAAAATTAACATATATAACTAAAATCCCACTGTATAACCTTTGAATATATCTAGACTCCCTATAAACTAGTAACTTGTTCTGGAACTTACATGAAAAATACATATGCATTTTCAACGACATTATATGCAAATTAAAAATTTAAATATAAAAAGTTGAATAAAAGATAATCAGAAAAATATTCAAAACTAATGCAGGATTAGCTTGAATTGCTGTTTGACTTTTGCACACATACTGAGAAACATGGCACCTGAGTGAGTGAGGAGAATGTTGGAACATTATGTGTGTTTTCTTTGTCCAATACTTATCAGAGTAACATACTGCGTCACTATGTATGCTGATTTCATTGCATTCATGAATTTTGCAACACATTTGTTTACCCTCACGTAAATTGCTGCCAAAAAAAAGTAACTGCTTACAGCAGTGATGAAAAACCCAAGAGGGCTAGAGCCGTCTTAACTTTAGAGCAAAAATTTAAAGTTTTAGACCAGTTGAAGACGATGTCCATATTGGAAGTGACAGTATTAAGATGCAAAACATATGTATACAGTATTTCTAACTTGCATACACAAAAGTTAATCTGATTCTGAAGATTTAATATATACACACTGTTGATGTATCCTCCTGATATGCATCCTTTTGTTGCAATTAAGATTCTGCAAAGGCTACAGCATGTTCCAGTATATTTAACTTGGCAGAAAACGGATTATTTATTATATAGCTACCTGTATTATAGATCAAGGGGCTTATTAGAAACTCTCCTCTTGTCCTAGAAAGAATGGAAGTTGAGGTGGGAACGATGTTATGTTCAGGTGATTATTATGATAAAATGAATATTCTCAGGAAAGGAAATGGTAGTTTTTATAATAAAATTAATATTTTTTTAAAAGAAGCCCTAATTACATATTTTATTTTACAGGCTCAAGATGAATGGGAAGTCTTCAGGAAGTACATCTGAAATATGTGCCTCTGAGAAGGAAAGAAGGAAAAATGAAGAAAAAAGGTTCATTTGTGATGTGTGTAACAAGGCATTTGCTTCAAAATACTCTCTTACTGTTCACACTAAATTACACACTGGGGAAAAGAGGTTCACGTGTCATGTTTGCAAAAAGAAATTTTCCCAGAAAGGTAATATGCTTACTCATGTTCTTAAACATCATGCTGAAGAGAAAAATTTTGAGTGTATTATTTGCAACAAGAGATTTTTTGATAAATACCATCTTGAAAAGCACTTTGCAAAACATGAAGACATAAGGTACGAATGCATTTTGTGTGACAAACACTTTAAGAATCTCAGGAAACTAGGTACTCATATGGATGTTCATAGAGACACAAAAAAATATGTATGTTGGGTGTGTAATGCTATATTTAAGAGAAAGAGACACCTTGAGTGTCATATGAAAGCTCATACTGCAGATTCGGAATATGAGGGCAATTTGTGTAAAAAGAAATTTGCTGATGAAAAGGAACTAATCTCACATACTGACTCTCCCAATAGTGCTTTGACTTATGAATGTATATTATGTAGTGACACATTCCTAAACGAGTTATCTCTTAGAACTCACATGGATTTCCATTCTGATGAGAAGAAATATGAATGTATTATCTGCAAAAAGAGATTTACCCATAGGTATTCATACAATATGCATGTTGATCGACATTCTGAAGAAAGGAAAATTGTGCACAGAACTCCTGCATGACAATTAGCTCTCCCCAAAGGATTAACTTTGGAAGTCATAGAAAAAGGAAAACCAAATGATTTTGATGAAAAGGGTAGTTACAATAATAACAGAAACATATCTGAAAGACAGTCCACTGCTTCCTCAAAAGAAACTGTTAATATAATTAGAGTAAAATATGAATGTTATATATGTGATACACCTCTTACAGATGAGTCCACTCTGAAAATGCATCTCAAATTACATGCTTATAAACAAAAAAATAGAAAAGCTGAAGGAAATGATAACAATAGAAAAAACTTGCAAGGCAAACATGATTCTACTGCTGAAAATCATTATAGAAACTTAGTTAAAAAAACTTGTTTCATCAAACTTAAGTATGAATGTGGTTTATGTGAAGAGACTCTCGCTAATGAATCTCAGCTGGATAGTCACATAGAATTTCATTATA
This sequence comes from Halocaridina rubra, assembly GCA_037179515.1. Lineage (NCBI taxonomy): Eukaryota > Metazoa > Arthropoda > Malacostraca > Decapoda > Atyidae > Halocaridina > Halocaridina rubra. Next base: position 2,066 of record JAXCGZ010024175.1, on the reverse strand, counting down.
ATGAAACTAGACAGACAGAAATGTCTCGCTTTAATGTCATGATAACCAAAGGCAGTGATGATGCTAATATGTATAAGTGTAAGATCTGTCATGAAAAATTCAAAATGAGATGTAAACTGAAATTGCATATGGTAAAACATAGTGAATGTAAAGAGTATAAGTGCTCAGTGTGCAATAAAGATTATAAATACAAAAAGAACTTAAGAACTCATATGAATAGAGTCCATGGTGAATATCTTGTGAGTGGTTCTCAAGGCGATCAAACTACAAAGAAAGAGTTGAAATGTAAGGAAATGTATGGGAGCAAATGTGACGTAAAAGTGCACAGAAAAACAGCACATGGCAAAACTACACTGGTTCGGAATGATAAGGAAAGTGAAACAGAACAACGAGCCCTATATAGAAGACTTAAGTATATCCGAATAACCAAGAATGTCTATGATTGCAATATATGCAAGGAAAGAATAAAATTAGATGAGCTCTCTCCACATGCAGAGAAACATATTGGACTACATTCTTATAGGTGTCATATATGCAATAAGAAATTTTATTGTAAAGAATTAGATAAGTTCCGAAAACATATAGACATGCATCTCAACAATGAATGTAAAAAATGTAAGAAGCGATTTAAATATTGGTTCCAGCTGCGTGGTCATCAGAATTTGCAGTGTAAAGAGATAAATTTTGAATGCCATATTTGTAACAGTGCTTTCACTGATGAAGAGATACTAAAAAGTCATATGAAAAATCATCAAGAAGAATGTTTAGATGTTAATTAAACTGCTAAAGCTTCAACTGTGTGGAAAAATTTTACTTGCATATCAATATTCACGATCAATAAGACTAAAAAGTTTCACTTTCATTGCAAAACTATATACACCCAAGGATATTGTACTCTCCATAATCATCGGATGAAATTTATGGAAGACTTATTTCAGGGGATTGATAATTAGTGTCAGCATATTAATTCACTATTTATTAAGATGAAGCTAAAGTTCCTATATGTAAGTTGTCTTTTCCTCGTGGACATAAACGTTTAGTGATGATCTTCAGACGATTTATCATTTCATTTTAAAGGATGCCTTTTTTCTAAGTGTGATACCAGGACGGGCCAAAAATAAAACTGCCCTCATTGAGCCTGGGCACGAAGAATACATGAAATAAATAGAAATACAGATGGAGAATGTAGTGACCTGTCAGATGTGAAGGGATAGTAAGAGATGTATAATGAATACCCAGTGCTGCTGTAGGCATAGAAAAAGATCAGTGACTGAAGGAATTGCACTTAGGGCAAAAGTACTTTTATTTAATTTAATAAATACTCAGTTCTCTACCTTTCAGTGTACTGATAAACTGTAAATACACATTTACTGCCTAAATCAGCAATTGTTTTCCGTTAGTAATACTGGATAATATATACAGCATCTGACTGGAAAGTATCCAACATTGCTACTTTATGTGAATTATAACCATATTATGGAGATGATACTTTATAGCTTGTGACCTTGCACTGATATGGGCATGGTGGAATATTATGAGCACTACTGACCAGCTTAGTCATTTATGAGCAATGTTGGATTACCTAATTGTAATTACCCAATTATTCTTACAAGAAGGAGCCCTATGCTTGGAACTCCCTGTCTTCTGGTCGGTTCCATTTTTGTACTCTTTGATACTTATGTGAGGGTCTCCTTGCTCGTTGCATTTTTGTTTAATATCATGATGAACAAACAGAGTTGCCTCAAATTTTATTAAAAACTTGGTAATTTATATTCTCAAGAAACTAGGAAGATATGGGAGGCTTTTGATGATGAAGCAATGGTTGCAACACCTGTTTGGGTACATTTGATGCAAAATTGGCCAAATGTCACGGGAGAGCAACAAATATGTCCTGTGACATATTTGTGTATGTTATGTATAACTTTTGAGCTGATTAATTCGTGCGCTTTGCATTGCGCTATTGTTTTGTTTTCACTGGAGTAGAACACGCCATGTCGGACATCTAAGTTTGAGTAATAAAACCTCCACTTTTTCTCATGATTATTATTGAATTATCATCACCCATC
>JAXCGZ010024174.1:5000-13302 GCA_037179515.1 Halocaridina rubra | reverse complement strand
GTATATATATATATATATATATATATATATATATATATATATATATATATATATATATATATATATATATATATATATATATATATATATATATATATATATAAATGGGGAGGGTTGGCGGCAGGAAGGGCATCCGGCCATAAAAATGTTGCCAAAACCAAAATATGGCCAGTACAGATAACTGGCCAGAAACATCGACCCCACATAAAAGTGGGAAAAGATGTAGACGAAGAAGAAGAAGAAGATATATATATATATATATATATATATATATATATATATATATATATATATATATATACATATATATATATATATATATATATATATATATATATATATATATATATATATATATATATATATATATATATATATATATATATATATATATATATATATATATATATATATATATATATATATATATATATATATATATATATATATATATATATATATATATATATATATATATATATATATATATATATATATATATATATATATATATATATATATATATATATATATATATATATATATATATATATATATATATATATATATATATATATATATATATATATATATATATATATATATATATATATATATATATATATATATATATATATATATATATATATATATATATATATATATATATATATATATATATATATATATATATATATATATATATATATATATATATATATATATATATATATATATATATATATATATATATATATATATATATATATATATATATATATATATATATATATATATATATATATATATATATATATATATATATATATATATATATATATATATATATATATATATATATATATATATATATATATATATATATATATATATATATATATATATATATATATATATATATATATATATATATATATATATATATATATATATATATATATATATATATATATATATATATATATATATATATATATATATATATATATATATATATATATATATATATATATATATATATATATATATATATATATATATATATATATATATATATATATATGTATATATATATATATATATATATATATATATATATATATATATATATATATATATATATATATATATATATATAGTATATATATATATATATATATATATATATATGTATATATTTATATATATATATATATATATATATATATATATATATATATATATATATATATATATATATATATATATATATATATATATATATATATATATATATATATATATATATATATATATATATATATATATATATATATATATATATATATATATATATATATATATATATATATATATATATATATATATATATATATATATATATATATATATATATATATATATATATATATATATATATATATATATATATATATATATATATATATATATATATATATATATATATATATATATATATATATATATATATATATATATATATATATATATATATAGATGAACTGGCTACAGTGCTTTGCCATCTCTTTCGCCCAATTCTTTCAACCTGAATCAATCCTTCATCAAGGAAGCATATATCTAGTGCAACATGTTTTTATTAATGGTGATCGATTTATGCTTTCAAACTACCGACCTATTGCCCTAACCTCTTCTATCGCTAAAGTTTGCGAAACTCTGCTCAATTCTCACTTCTTGAAACATCTTGAATCCAACTCTCTTATCTCCGAAAACCAGTATGGCTTCCACAAGGCAAGATCAACTGTTGACTTATTATTCTTTGTTACTGTTAGGACTATGGGGAATCTTTTATCGATGCTCTTGATATCTCTAAAGCTTTTAACAGAGTCTAGCCCAAGGTTCTGTTTCCCATTTTCTCTGTATTCTGATTTTTGTTATTTTTCTCGTCGTTTTATATATGTGGTTGTTGACAGTAAAACAGCTAGCTCATTTCCTTTCACCAATGGTGTTCAACAGGGCTCTGTTCTTTAACCTACTCTGTCCCTACTCTTCATCAACGATCTTGCTAAGTCCTTATACTCCTCTCTTCTCCAAGTCTTTTCCGACGATTTTACCTTGCATTTTCTCTGTGCATATTCTTCATAATCTGCTACTTGTAATGAGTCTCGTATCGCTCTCTCTTCCACTCACAACTCCGATTTGCAGACGGTATCTGAGTGGGGCAATCAAAATGTAGTTAAATGTAATGCCTCCAAGACAGAGTCTCTGGCTCTCTCTTTATTTCTTTCTCCTCCTGATAACCCTGTTGTCTTCCAAACCAATTAAATTAACCCTCTTAATTCTGTAAATATATTATGAATCCATATAGCCTCTAACTTGTCTTGGAAGAATCACATAATCTCAATTTCTAAATCTGCATTAATAAATTCTTATTTCTGTTTCGTCTACGTCATTATATTTCTTCTTTACAAGAACTTGAAAGTTTAAAAAGCTCTTATCCATCCCTGCTTAGAATACTGCTCGCACATATGGGATGCTTCTTTTTATACTTATCTCCTTGATAGGGTTGAATCTATGACAGACAGAGTCATCAGTGTCCCTTCTCTTGCTTTTAATCTGGATTTTTTTTTCTCTTCGTTGTAAGGTATCATCCCTTATCTTTTCTATAGCTACTACTTCCATTGCTGTTCTGATGAGTTGGCGAGTTGAATCCCTCTCCCACTGCCAAGGCTGCATAACATTCGCCAGGTGGCCTCATCTCACAAGTACAGTGTGGAGATTTGTAGCTCGCAGATATGTCGGTTCAGTGACCGTTTCTACTCATCCACCTGCATACTATGGAACTCTCTTCCTACTTCTGTCTTCCCTTATTCTTATAACTATCCTCTTTCAAAAGGCGGATCTACAGTCATCTCAGGACCTAATCTTGCCATATCTGTCGGTCCTCATTATTTCGATTATTCTTTTAGCCTACCCGTTGCCTATTGTGTATTACTCCACTATTTCTGTCTTGTCCTAACTTCTATTTTTTCTTCGTCTTATTGTTTTCCTTGTGACCGAACTTATTGAAGGTAATTTTCTTGCCTGGATAGAAAGATAGATAGAAAGAGAAAGAGAGGTAAAGAGAAAATTAGAGAGAGATATAGATAGATAGATAGATAGATACATAGAAAGATAGATTGATAGATAAATAGAATGACAGATAGATAGATAGATAGATAGATAGATAGATAGATAGATAGAGAGAGAGAGAGAGAGAGAGAGAGAGAGAGAGAGAGAGAGAGAGAGAGAGAGAGAGAGAGAGAGAGAGAGAGAGAGAGAGAGAGAGAGAGAGAGAGAGAGAGAGAGAGAGAGAGAGAGAGAGAGCATTAGGAATTCGTCTCATGCAAAAACGTTTCCAAAGCTCAAGGCGTTTTCACGCCTGAATCAACGCAGATGCTTTTCTTCGATATTTCAAGCTGTGCTCTATTTCAAGAGCAACATAATAAAAATAAAACAACCCTAAAAAGTGCTTTTGCAGATTCGCACACCTACATAAGTTATTTTCTTACCAGAAAACAAAATTATTCTTACTATATGTATGTATGAATGTATATATGTATGTAAAAATATATGCATGCATGTATATATGTATACATGAATGTATATAGGTATGTATGTATGCATGTATGTATGCATGCATGTATGTATGTACGCACATTTTAATGAATGCATGTATGCAAGCATGTATAAATGTATGCATGCATGTATGTATGTATGTATGTAAGTATGTATATCTATATGTATATATGTAAGTATGTATATCTGTATGCATGAATGTAAGTATTCACGCATTCATATATATATATATATATATATATATATATATATATATATATAGTATATATATATTTATATATATATATATATATATATATATATATATATATATATATATATATATATATATATATATATATGTATATATGAATCATTTTTTACCACGACCGGGACTCGAACCTAGGACTTATAGTTACTAAGTCAAGGCCCTACCAACTACTCACCACAGAAGGTTAAAAGAAATCCAACATTATACCTTATATCTGCTATACTTAGGGATGAACGCATTTTGTCTGAATGCCACTATGTTCATATTACAGATTCCCCAACCTCACTCGTGGCTTCATTTTATCATTAAATTCAATTCCCAATTTCATTAGGGTCATACAATAACCAAGCAAGCACAAAACATATGTGAAAACATGAATCATTTTTTACCCCGACCGGGACTCGAATCTAGGACTTATAGTTACTGAGTCAAGGCGCTACCAACTCACACCACAGAAGGTTAAAAGGAATCTAACCTTATAGCTTATATCTGCTATACTTAGGGATGAACGCATTCTATCCGAATGCCACTATGTCCATATTACAGATTCCCCAACCTCACTCGTGGCTTCATTTTAGCATTTAACTCAATTCCCAATCTCATTCGGGTCATACAATTACCAAGCAAGCACAGGACTTACTAAGTCAAGGCGCTACCGAATACACACCACAGAAGGCTCAGATAGAATGCGTTCATCCCTAAGTATAGAAGATATAAGCTATAAGGTTGGATTCCTTTTAACCTTCTGTGGTATGTAGTTGGTAGCACCTTGACTTAGTAACTATAAGTCGTAGGTTCGAGTCCTGGTCGGGGTAAAAAATTATTCATGTTTTCACTTATGTAATGTGCTTGCTTGGTTAATGTATGACCCGAATGAGATTGGGAATTGAATTAAATCCTAAAATGAAGCCACGAGTGAGGTTGGGGAATCTGCAATATGAACATAGTGGCATTCAGATAGAATGCGTTCATCCCTAAGTATAGCAGATATAAGGTATAAGGTTGGATTCCTTTTAGCCTTCTGGGGTGTATAGTTGGTAGCGCCTTGACTTAGTAACTATAAGCCCTAGGTTCGAGTCCCGGTCGGGGTAAAGAAAATGATTCATGTTTTCACATATGTAATGTGCTTGCTTGGTTATTGTATGATCCGAATGAGATTGGGAAATTAATTAAATGCTAAAATGAAGCCACGAGTGAGGTTGGGGAATCTGTAATATGAACTTAGTGGCATTCAGATAGAATGCGTTCATCCCTAAGTATAGCTGATATAAGGTATAAGGTTGGATTCCTTTTAACCTTCTGGGGTGTGTAGTTGGTAGCGCCTTGACTCAGTAACTATAAGTCCTAGGTTCGAGTGCCGGTCGGGGTAAAAAATGATTCATGTTTCCACATTTGTAATGTGCTTGCTTGGTTATTGCATGAGCCAAATGAGATTGGGAATGGAATTAAATGCTAAAATGAGGCCACGAGTGAGGTTGGGGAATCTGTAATATATATCTAATCTCATATCTTTTGCTCTGTATCGTACAACAACCACTCACATTTAGGCACCCCAAAACTAGAGTTTGGGGAGAAGATGTTCTCCCCTCTACTTTCCTTCTACTTTGACGTCTCGCATTAGGTTTATACAATGGGGGGACTTCTAGTCCCCTCGCCCCGGCTACTATTAGTCGCCTCTTACAACACGCAGGGAATACGTTGGGGCTATATATAATAATAACAACAATAATAATAATAACAAAAATGGCACTAGTGCGACTATCTATTTTAATACACTTCTTATTAATATTACTAACATTATTATTATTAATTTCTTAGCTATTTTTATGATGATATTCATTATTATTATTATAATTATTATTATTGTTATTAATATCATTATCTTTGTAATTATTATTATTATTATTATTATTATTATTATTATTATTATTATTATTATTATTATTATTATTATTATTATTATTATTATTATTATTATTATTATTATTATTATTATTATTATTATTATTATTATTATTATTATTATTTTTATTATTATTATTATTATTATTATTATTATTATTATTATTATTATTATTATTATTATTATTATTATTATTGTTGTTATTAATATTATTATTATTATTATTAATATTATTATTATTATTATTATTATTATTATTATTATTATTATTATTATTATTATAATTATTATTATTATTATTATTAATATTATTATTATTATTATTATTATTATTATTATTATTATTATTATTATTATTATTATTATTATTATTATTATTATTAATATTATTATTATTATTATTATTATTATTATTATTATTATTATTATTATTATTATTATTATTATTATTATTATTATTATTTTTATAATTATTCTTATTATTATTATTATTATTATTATTATTATTATTATTATTATTATTATTATTATTATTATTATTATTATTATTATTATTATTATTATTATTATTATTATTATTATTATCATTATTATTATTATCATTATATATTATTATTATTATTATTATTATTATTATTATTATTATTATTATTATTATTATTATTATTATTATTATTATTATTATTATTATTATTATTATTGTTATTATTATTATTATTATTATTATCATTATTATTATTATTATTATTATTATTACTATTATTATTATTATTATTATTTTTATTATTATTATTATTATTATTATTATTATTATTATTATTATTATTATTATTATTATTATTATTATTATTATTATTATTATTATTATTATTATTATTATCATTATTATTTGTATTATTATTATTATTATTATTATTATTATTATTGTTATTATTATTACCATTATTAGTATTATTATTATTATTATTATTATTATTATTATTATTATTATTATTATTATTATTATTATTATTATTATTATTATTATTATTATTATTATTAGTATTATTGTTATAATTATTGTTATTATTAAACTGAAGGGCAATAACGGTCCAAGCAAACATCGTACATATTTAATTTATATAATCTCCTTATAATACAACACAACAAAACGTTTCAAACATCCTCTGTGTTCATAATCATGTACCTATGAAAGAGTGAAAAAGAATATATACTTGAACAGTTACTCTAATTAAACACAATTATAGTTGTAAAAAAGTAAAATATATATATACAGGACATTCACACAAATTAATGAAATTTACATATATCTAAATGTATGTAGAATTAAAAAGAAACACTAACAATAATAACATTTGTTTTACAAAATTCTGAGAGGGCAACATGAGCCATCTTTGTTTAATTTAGGATTAGATTTTGAAATAAATAATGACTCTTCTATCCTGATTTCATTTTCGCTTTTTCCTCTGTATATAATTTTGAAACTATTTATACTGAAATTGCACTTACAGACATTAGAACAGTTTTCTTGAATGCTTGAGTGTACTGGAGCTGACAATAGTTTTCCAGTACAACGAGATGACCCGTGGTGTTCGTGGTGTCTAACCAATACACATTTTTTAGTTGAGCCAACATATACTAGTTGGCATTTGGGGCAGTTAAATTGGTAAACTACCATCGAACAAAACGAGTCAGGTAACTTGTCCTTATGGATTACATAATTTTTAAGTTTATTTTTGTCATAAAATAAAATGAATGGTTTAATATGAGGGTAGTATTTGTAAAATATTGCAGTTAATTGTTTTTTTAGGTAATGGTTTAAATTATCATTAAATTAGGGCAATTTTATATACATCTGCATCTTTTTAGGACCCTCTTTTACAAGTTTGGGGCAGAAAATCTTATTAAGAAAATTTCTAAGATGTTTATAAAATATGTTGGGTGGATATCCATTTGCAACAAAGAAACCAAGTAGGAAATCTATTTCATTGTGAAAATTAATATAGGTGGAAGATAATCTATATGCTCTATATAGCAATGTACAAAATGAATTGTTTAAAATTTTCGTAGCAACAGCTTATGAAATTTACTCCAAGTCCAGAAAATGATGGTTTTCTGTAAATGCTTATATCTAATTTGTTATTTTGTCTCATAATTAGCATATCTAGAAACGAGATTTTATTATCATTCTCTACCTCCATTGTAAACTTTATTTTATTGTGTTTTTCGTTCAAATAGTTAAAAAACTTTTAGGCATGTTCTTGTTTTCTAAAGATCACAAACGTATCATCAACGTCTCTTTTATAAAAAGTAGGTTTGAACTCTTCAGGACAATCATTTAACCAGGATGTTTCATGAAAACATAAAAATATGTTAGATAAGGTAGCAGATAATGGACATCCCATTGCCAATCCGTTAGTTTGTTTGTAGTAAATGTCGTTGAACAAGAAGTATGAGTCTCCCACGGCTAAACTCAGTATATTCTTGAACAACAAGTGGTCCATGCCCCGAAAACTATTATCGTTCTCATA
>JAXCGZ010024173.1:0-13328 GCA_037179515.1 Halocaridina rubra | reverse complement strand
TTTCTTTACAAAAAACGAATTAAAACTTAGGTTTATTACCTTTAAAATGAGCACTGTAATGAACGTGATTAAGACTAAAGCAATAATTGTATTTACATAATAAGATGAAAAATTTCTACCTAATTCCTGTTTAAGAGAAACATTACAAAGGATTCGTGGAAAGGAAATTGATTTAACGGTCTTTTAACTCATTAACGTTTTTATTAAAAGTGCATTATTATATTGATCATTTGCTGCCCCAAACGACTCATCAGCTTGTAAAGTAACTGATGTATGCGTTGTTTGTAAGACTATTTTCTTTTTAATATAAATATATTCTATATAATGTAAGTGAAATGAAACGAGAGAGAGAGAGAGAGAGAGATTTAATTAACTCTTGTTCATTCAACCAAAGCTACATTATTAATTGGAAAAATAATGGTTTAATTACAAATTCGTAATAATAGTAATAATAATAATAATAATAATAATCTCCACAATCATCATCAAAGGAAAATTATTGTTAAAAATAATAATAATAAATAATAATAATAATAATAATAATAATAATAATATCTAAGGAGAGTTTTTGGAATAGACATCATGAGAGTAATGCAGAGGTATATTAAAACCCAGCAGAGAGCTGGATATTCATTACACATCTTTTATAATCCCTTCACATCTGACAGGTCATTACACTCTCCATCTGTTTCTCTTTACAGCCTGATAAAGGCTGTTTTTTATTTTATAAGTTTATGGTCCATCCTGTTGTCACAATAATCTTTAAAAAAAAAAAAAAAAAATGGGGGGGGGGGTTATTCGCGAATCCTGAATTTTTTACTATTATTTTTGGGGGGCGTTATCGCAATTTTGTATATAAAAAAATCGCGTATAAAAGGAACAAGGTGTGTATATATATATATATATATATATATATATATATATATATATATATATATATATATATATATATATATATATATATATATATATATATATATATACACCTAGTTCTGACAATAATGCCTAGATAGGTTCTCAGAGTTATTTTCCATAGGAAACAATGATAAAGGGCATAGATACGTTCCAAACTTTACATAGACACACCATGCCAAAGATATAAGATAAGTAAAAAACATATTTTATTACTACATAGTAAAGCAGAAAGCCCTGTATCTATTTTTAAGAGTATACAAAAGATATTCATATTCACTTTACAGCTAGAAATTAACATACATTACTGTACTTTACTCTATTATGCAGTGGGCAACAGTTATACGGTACACTGGGACATGCATGGTGGCAGTGATCAAGTAACTTTTAAGGTAGAAGAGGAGGAGGATGCAGGAGAACGAACCTCTATCTGCAAATGTATGCAAAGATAAAATAAAAATAATGATTAACCAAAGCAAGACTAAAAAACGATAAAAGAAATTAATTATGCAATGCCTAAATCTACCATATGACAGATTAAAAAAGCTTAATCTACATTCTCTAGAGAGGCGTAGAGTTAGGGGGGATATAATTTAGGTGTATAAATGGTTTAAAGGGATTAACAAGGGTGATATTAATAAAGTTTTAAAAATTCATGATCAACCAGAACTCGTAATGAGTAATGGATTTAATCTTGACAAATTTAGGTTCAGTAGGGAAATTGGTGAAAATTGGCTTGGTAATACCGTAGAGTATTCCTAGTTGGATAATAAATGCCAATACCTTAGACACCTTCAAATGTAGATTAGATAGACATATGACAGAGGTAGGGTTGGTGTATATATAAGGTATAATGATGATTATCTTTTCTTATCGTAATCCTCTTTGTACTCGTGGAAGAAGCGTCCGCGGGCGCTTATTTACTTTAAAAAACAAAAAATAATAATCAAATTTTTTTACTATTATTTTTTGGGGGCGTTATTGCTAGTTTCGCAGATAAAAAAATGGTGCATAAAAGGAACAAGGTGTATATATATATATATATATATATATATATATATATATATATATATATATATATATATATATATATATATATATATATATATATATATATATATATATATATATATTATATATTATATATATATATATATATATATATATATATATATATATATATATATATACAGTATTGGCATTTATTATCCTACTAGGAATCTTGTTCCATGCATCAGCTACTCTAAGGTATTACCAAACCAATTTCCACCAATTTCCCTTCTGAACCTAAATTTATCAAGATTAAATCCATAACCCATTTACGAGTTCTGGTTTGATCATGAATTTTTAAAACTTTAATAATATCACCCTTGTTAATCCCTTCAAACCATTTATACACCTCAATCATATCCCCCCTAACTCTGTGCCTCTCTAGAGAATGTAGATTAAGTTTTTTTAAACTGTCATTTGGTAGATTTAGGCATTGCAAAATTAATTTATTTTTGTTTTTTAGTCTTGCTTTGGTTATTTATAATTTTTATTTTGTCTTTGTTTACATTTGCAGATAGAGGTTCGTTCTCCTGCATCCTCCTCCTCTTCTACTGCATAAGTTACTTGCTCACGGCCACCATGCATGTCCCAGTGTACTTTATAACTGTTGCCCACTGCATAGTAGAGTACAGTACAGTAATGTATGTTAAATTCTAGCTGTAAAGTGAATATGAATATCTTTTGTATACTCTTAAAAATAGATACAGGGCTTTCTACTTCGCTATGTAGTAATAAAATATGTTTTTTACTTATATCTTTGGCATGGTGTGTCTATGTAAGGTTTGGAACGTATCTATGCCCTTTATAATTATTTCCCATGGAAAATGACTTGTTTTTTCACGCTATTTTCCATTTGCCCGACACTTCTGAGAACCTATTTAGGCGTTATTCTGAGAACCAGGTGTAGTTTCTTGCGTTTGGCAGATAGAGGCTCATTCTCCTCTTCTAATACCGGTTTATACCGCTTATGTCAAGTGCTCACTGACACCTCACGCATTCCATACCTATTGCTCACCGTATAATAGAGTGAGTAGAATGTCTTTTTTTTTTTTTTTTTTTTTTAACAGTAATTCAGGCATTGCATAAAGATATTTTTTTACTTAGTTTTTTAGTCTTGCTAACGTGTTTTGCATTTAGGCATTTCATAATTAATTTTTTTTTCGGTTTCTAGTCTTTCTTTGGTTATATATAATTTTTATTTTATCTTTGTTTACATTTGCAGATAGAGGTTCGTTTTCCTGCATCCTTCTCCTCTTCTACCGCTTAAGTTACTTGCTCACGGCACCCATGCACGTTTAGTGTACTGTATGACTGTTGCCTACCCCATAATAGAGTACAGTACAGTACTGTATGTTAATTTCTTGCTGTACGGTGAATATGAATATCTTTTGTATACTCTTAAAAATAGATATAGGGCTTTCTGCTTTGTTATGTAGTTATAAAATATGTTTTTTTCTTATCCTATATCTTTGGCATGGTGTGTCTATGTAAGGTTTGGAACGTATCTATGCCCTTTATTATTGTTTTCTATGGAAAATGACTCGTTTTTTCACGCGATTTTCCATTTACCCGACACTTCTGAGAACCTATCAAGGCGTTATTCTGAGAACTAGGTACATCTTTGTACATATCCTGGCACACCCTCACTTACTTTTCTGGCACTTCCTTCTCCCGCATGCACCTCCACTCTTCCTCCCTTGGTACTCAATCGTAAGCTTTTTCCAAGTCAATAAAAGCCAGATGTAATCCCTTCCATTTCTCTCTATGCTTCTCCATTAACTGTCTGAACGCAAAGATGGCATGCGTTGTACTCCTTCCTGGCATAATACCAAACTGAGCTTCCGTTATATCTGTACATTCTCTCAGTCTTTTGTCCATTACTCTCTCATATATCTTCATAGTATGGCTCAATAGCTTAATCCCTCTATACTTTTCACAGTCCTGGATGTCCCCCTTCTCTTTGTAAATTGGTACCAGGGTATTTTCTCTCCATTCATTTGGTATTTTTTCACTATCAAATACTTGTCAAATGATCTCGTACATGATCTCAAATCTCAGGTTGCCCAGTGCTTTCCAAGCCTCAATAGGTATCTCATCTGGCCCAATTACTTTCCTGTTCTTCATTCTGTCAATTGCTTCCTTCACCTCTTGCACCCTAATATCTTCCTCCTTCACCTCATTTTGCTGTCCATACTCTATAATTTGCCTTGGGTTTTCTACATTTAGCAATGTCTCAAAATAGCTCTTCCATCTCTGATTGATATCCTGCTCTTCACGCAAAACTCTTCCCTGTTCATCTTTAATTTGCTTTACATGTACCAAGTCTTTAGTAGCTTTATTCCTCTGCTTTGCTATATTGAACACTTTCTTGTCCATTTTTAGTGTCCAGATCCTCATAAAAATATTGTAGATTCTCTGCTTTCACTACTGCTACCGTCTTCTTAGCATTCTTCTTTGCCACTCTGTACTGTTCTTGATCTTCTGCATTTCCCATTGCATTGTTCCTTTTCTTTGCCACCTTTTTAACAGGAATCTTAGCCTGTACCCCTGGTGTCCACCACCAGTTTTCTTTATCTTGTAGTGTTCTCCTTCCTGATTTTTTCCCCAGCTCTTGTTCTCCAGTCTCTCTCACATTTCTTCTAACGTCGTCCCAGCCTCTGTCTCTCACGTATATTGTCAATATTTGACTTACTGCCTCCCTAAAGGCTAATTTACTTTCCTCCTCCTTTATCTTCCACCATTTTGTTTTCACCATCTTTTGCACTCTTCTTCTTATCCTTCCGACTGCTATAAGGTCTGTTACCACTAGCCTTCGCTACGGAGCCACACTTTCTCTCTTAATTACTTTACAATTTATGATTTCATTTTTACCTTTCCTCCTACACAAGAACAGGTCAATCTCTATTTCCACTTCTGTAGGTGAAAATATGTACTTCCTTTTTCTTAAAGAAGGTGTTAGCAATGGCCAGGTCAAATGCCATTGCAAAATCAGTTATCTGTTCTCCTTCATTTATTTCTCCCACTCCCCATCCTGCATGCACTTTCTGACTGTTTGCATTGTCTTGTCCTATGTGGTCATTTAGATCACCTCCCAGCACTATCCTCTCATTTTCTGGCACTTCCCTTATCAAGCTGTCCATCTGTCTCCAGAACTCCTCTTTTTCCTCTGCTGGGCATCCTCTTTGTGGAGCATAGGCTGATATAACACTGATTGTCATTCTGTGGTCTGCCACTTTTACTTTAATAATTCTGTCATTTAATCTTAAAACTTCTATAACACTTTCTTGCCATCTCCAGTTCAGTATCACTCCTACACCAATCCTACCTCATCTGCTCCACTGTATATCAACTTATATTCTTTCCCAAATGGCTTTCTCTTTTTTCCTCTCCACCTCGTCTCTTGTATACAGCAGATCTCTACCTTCCTTCTCTCCAGCATGTTTACCAATTCTCTTCCTCTCCCTGTCATGCTTCCTACATTAATGGATCCAATCCTCATCTTCAATGTTTGGGCTTTTTTCTTTAGCCACGCCCGTCCTTGACATATATATATATATATATATATATATATATATATATATATATATATATATATATATATATATATATATATATATATATATATATATATATATATATATATATATACACAGTGATCCTTCGCTGGATCGCGTTTCTTGGCTCGCGTTTTCACTGTACCACTTTTTTTTTTTGGCAAATTATTATTTTAATTTTTGGGTATATGCAAAAATATTACAATATTGAAAAAATAAAAATTTTCAGTAAATTTTTTTATTGAAAAAAACAAATTTCATTATTTAATTGCTAAAAAAAATTTATTTCCCAGCCTACGAATAATAAAACAGTAAAAAATAGTAAAAAACATAAATTTAGATATATAACTCACAGTACAGGGTATTGCATTATGTCAAATCGTGTCCGATAGCATACAGTGTATTGGGGTCGCACCTAAGTGAACTAGCATATACTGTATAGTAAAATTTCCATTAGTTTCATGATTTTATTGATATAAAAACGTATTTCTTAGCCTAAGAATAATAAAACAGTAAAAAATAGTAAAAAAAACATAAATACTAACAGTATTGCACCACGTAAAATACGATACTGGTATTAGCGTTTCGGAAAACGCAAAGGCTCTCACCTACATGACCTAGTGAATATTAAAATTTTCTTTATTTTATTGATAAAACCAGTATTTCCTAGCCTAAGAATAATAAAACAGTAAAAAATAGTAAAAAACATAAATACAGTACTAACAGTATGGCACCATGTAAAATACGATACCGGTATCACGTTTCGGAAAACGCAAAGGCTCTCACCTACGTGACCTAGTGAATATTAAAATTTTCATTATTTTATTGATAAATCAAGTATTTCCTAGCCTAAGAATAATAAAACAGTAAAAATAATAAAAAACATAAATACTAACAGTAATGCTCCATGAAAAATATGATACCGCTATCAGCGTTTCGGAAAACGAAAAGTCTCTTACATACGTGAGATAGTTCATGGAATGCTATTGGCTGAAAGGTCGGGAGACAACGAATCACAGAATTGTTTTTCTGTATGTTCTGTATCATGGGGTCTGATTGGCTTTTTCATTGCAGTTTGCTTTTCCCACCATTTTCCAATGTCTCGCCTCACTCGTTCAGTCTAACTCACATGTGCGCCGTTCACGTTGTGCTTATTAATACGTTTTGCTTATGATTGTGTTTTCACGTGTAATTTAACCTTTGCAATGCCTCCCAAACGTCCTTCACCTTCTAAGGCTTCTGGTAGCCTAAGCGGCAAAGGAAGATGTTAACCATAGTAGATAAGGTGAAACTCTTAGATATGTTGAAAGAAGGGAAATGGTTCACGGATGTCGGACACTATTTTGGCCTCAATGAATCTACTGTTTGCTACATCAAAAAGGACGAGGCAAAAATCTGGAAAACGGCGAGCATTTCTTTTGATAAATCAATGTAAACGTAAAAATAATTGTAAAATACCTATGTACATGAGTATGTCACGTCATCATCACCTCATTCACGGTAAGTTTTCCTATCACTTTCATATAAATTTACGTTTCTTGCTGTTATTTTTAAAGTAAAAGGTGTTTTTGTAACAGTGCAGGGAGGGTTTATACAGTACGTAAACGTAAAAATAATTGTAAAATACCTATGTATATGAGTATGTCACGTCATCATCACCTCATTCACGGTAAGTTTCCCTATCACTTTCATAGAAATTTACTTTGCTTGCTGTTATTTATAAAGTAAAGGGCGTTTTTTTAACAGTACAGGGAGGTTTTATACAGTACGCAAAGGTAAATATAATTGTAAAATACCTATATACATGAGTATGTCATGTAATTACCACTTCATTCACCGTAGTTTTATCTATCACTTTCATATAAATTTTTCGTTGCATGCTGTTATTTATGAAGTAAAGGGTGGTTTGTTAACAGTACAGGGAGGGTTTATACAGTGTAAACGTAAAAATAAATTAAAATATCTATGTACATATAGGCTGATCCTACTTTACGATTTTCCTGTCTCGCGCCGGGTCCCGGAACCGAACCATCGCGATAATTGAAGGAACAATATATATATATATATATATATATATATATATATATATATATATATATATATATATATATATATATATATATATATATATATATATATATATATATATTTTATAAATTGCGATATTGCAATAACGCGTAAAAAAATAATAGTAAGAAAATATGAAATTCGCAAATAACGACCTTGCAAAAAAATTAGAAAAAAAAATTTAATTTTAGTAAAAAATCGATCGCCTCGGAGGCACTTTTCCGCCATCCTCCTCCTATTCTACCGCTTAATGCAATCGGATTTTATGAAGAAAATTGAAAAAAAAGCATTAAGAACAAACAGCAAACATATTTTCAATATAATATTGTCAGGGAAATAGCATGTGAGTGTGCAACAGGTGATACGGAAGTAGCAAAACGTTTGCCGATAGAGGTTTGTTCTCCAGCATCCTATTCCTCTTCTACCGCTTAATGCGATCGAATATTATGAAGAAAATTGATAAATAGCATTAAGAACAAACAGCAAACATATATTTAATATAATATCAGCAGGGAAATAGCGTGTGAGGGTGCATTAGCTGATACGGAAGTAGCAAAGGTTTGCCGATAGAGGTTCGTTCTCCAGCATCCTACTCCTCTTCTACCGCTTAATGCTATCGGATATTATGAAGAAAATTGAAAAAAAGAATTAAGAACAAACAGCAAACATATTTTTAATATAATATCGTCAAGGAAATAGTGTGTGAGGGTGCATCAGCTGATACGGAAGTAGCAAAATGTTTGCTGATAGAGGTCGTTCTCCAGCATCCTACTCCTCATCTACCGCTTAATTCGATCGGATATTATAAAGAAAATTGAAAAAAAGCATTAAGAACAAACAGCAAACATATTTTTAATATAATATCGTCAAGGAAATAGCGTGTGATGGTGCATCAGCTGATACGGAAGTATCAGCTCCTCATCTACCGCTTAATGTGATTGGATATTATGAAGAAAATTTAAAAAAAGCATTAAGAACAAACAGCAAACATATTTTTAATATAATATCGTCATGGAAATAGCGTGTGAATGTGCATTAGCTGATACGGAAATGTGACAAAACGTATGCAGCCTCGCACCCATGCATCAGTGTTGCCAGAATAGATGAATGAGAGAAATGATAAATATAGAAAATATATATGTAAGCTGGTAAGTTATTTCAAGTATCTGAAAGATGAAGTACATTTTTATTTGTATTACAGTATTACCATCTTGTAATTAATATATATCTTAAAATGTACCATACATTTGAAAATAAAAACATCCGCTTTATCTGGCAACGCTTGCTACCATGCACGTCCCAGTGTAAGCCTGTTGCCAATGGCTTAATAGAGTGCATTAATTTGTTTACTGTACAGTAAATCAGTATATCCTTTATACTGTATACTGTACACTATTTGCATGTTAATATAAATAACTACAGGTCTTTCTGCTTTGTTATGTACTTATAAAATATGTTTTACTTATCTTAAATCTTTGGTATAGTGTGTCTGGCCACCATGCACGTCCCAGTGTAAGCCTGTTGCCTACGGCAAAATAGAGTGCAATAATTTGTTTACCGTACAGTAAAACTGTATATCTTTTATACTGTACACTATTTGCATGTTAATAGAAATATCTACAGGTCGTTCTTTGCTATGTACTTATAAAATATGTTTTACTTATCTCATATCTTTGGTATAGTGTGTCTATGGACGGTTGTGGAACGAGCTATGCCCTTTATCATTGTTTCCTATGGAAAATGACTTGTTTTTTCATGCGATTTTCCATTTACCCGTCTCTTTAAGAACCTATCTCCACGTTATTCTGAGAACTAGGTGTATATATATATATATATATATATATATATATATATATATATATATATATATATATATATATATATATATATATATATATATATATATATATATATATATATATACACTCAATTCGCTTTTTACGCGTGTTTACAATCCGCGAAATTGGAATAATGTCCCTAAAAATTAAAGTAAAAAAATGCGAAATACACAAATAATGCCCATGCAAAAAAATTAGATAAAATTTATTTAATTTTAGTAAATAATTGACCACCTCGGAGGCACTTTTCCACCTTGCTGCCATGTGCTTCAGTGTCTCTATACCCTGCATACTGCTTGGATATATAACTTGTTCTAACTGTGTTTGTGTTAATGTTTGTATATCGTCTGGGAAAAGCGTGCGAGAACACATCAGCTGATACTGAGGCGGCAAAACTTTTGCAGATAGAGGTTCGTTCTCCTGCATCCTCCTCTTCTTCTACTGCTTAATGCGATCGGATATTATGGAGAAAATGGAAAAAGTGTTAAGTACAGTACGTGGATGAGCATTAAGAACAAACAGCAAACAAACTTGCGATATAATATCATCAGGGAAATAGCGTGCAAGAGTACATCAGCTGATATGGAGGCGGCAAAACGTTTGCAGATTGAGGTTCGTTCTCCCACATCCTCCTCCTCTTGTACCTCTTAATGCGATCAGATATTATGGAGAGAATGGAAAAGAGCATTAAAATCAAACAGCAAACAAACTTGCCATATTATATCATCAGGGAAATAGCGTGCGAGGGTGCATCAGCTGATACGGAGGAGGAAAAATGTTTGCAGATAGATGTTCGTTTTCCTGCATCCTCCTCCTCTTCTACCGCTTAATGTGATCGGATATTATGGAGAGAATGGAAAAAAAGCATTAAGAACAAACGGCAAACAAACTTGCCGTATAATATTTTCAGGGAAATGCTTGCGAGAGCAAAAACTTTTGCAGATAGTGGTTCGTTCTCCCGTATCCTCCTCCTCCTCTTCTACCGCTTAAGTTACGTGCTCACCGCCACCATGCACGTCCCAGTGTATGCCTGTTGCCCACCGCATAATAGAGTGCTGTTCAGTAAATCTGTATCTTTTATACTCTACACTATTTGCATGTTAATATAAATAAGTACAGGTCTTTCTGTTTTGTTATGTACTTATAAAATATGTTTTCCTTATCTTTTATCTTTGGCATTGTGCATCTATGTACAGTTGTGAAATGTATCTATGCCCATTATCATGGTTTCTTATGGAAAATGACTCATTACATTACACGATTTTCACATCACCCGTCACCTCTGGGAACCTATCTTTACGTTATTCCAAGAACTGTGTTATATATATATATATATATATATATATATATATATATATATATATATATATATATATATATATATATATATATATATATATATATATATATATATATATATATATATATATATATATATATATTCTGTACAGGGGGTCCTCAGTTTACTATGTCCTCAAGTTATGATGTTTTGTGGTTACAACACATCTCCCATGAATTATTTTTCTTCTTTTTTGATAATTTTTGGTCAGTATTATATCTCAGAATCATAAATCAAATTTTCTGATAGCAGGAAGAGGAAAGCCATCACCATGGAAGAGAAATTAGAAATAGTAAAATACACGGAAAGGGAGACACTTTACTACTGCTTTGAACTGACACTGAAATTTTGGTTATAACTTTTCAGGAACGAAACTCTTACGTAAATCGAGGACACCCTATATATATATATATATATATATATATATATATATATATATATATATATATATATATATATATATATATATATATATATATATATATATATATATATATATATATATATATATACAGTGTTCCCCCCCATACCACGGTAGTTCGGTTCCGGGACCCGGCACGAACCAGGAAATCCTTGGAGTAGGATCGGCCTAAATGTACATAGATATTTTAATATATTTTTGTTTACACTGTATAAACCCTCCCTGTACTGTTAAAAAAACACCCTTTACATTATAAATAACAGTAAGCAACGTAATTTTTTATGAAAGTGATAGGAAAACTTACCGTGAATGAGGTGATGATGACTTGACATACATAGGTACAGTATTTTACAATAATTTTTACGTTTATGTAAAATAGCGGCCGACATCCACAAACATTTTTCCTTCTTTCAACATATCTAAGAGTTTCACTTTATCTACAATGGTTGACATTTTCCTTTGCCGCTTAGGCTCACTACAAGAAGCCTTAGAAGATTAAGGATGCTTGGGAGGCATTGCAAAGGTTAAAATATGCGAGTAAAAAATTCACAAGCAAAACATATTAATAATAATAAGCACAACGTGAATGGCGCACACGAGGCGAGACAATGGAAGATGGTGGAAGCCTTTGTCCGAAACGCTGATAGCGGTATCGTATTTTACATGTTGCAATACTATTAGTATTTATGTTTTTTACTATTTTTTACTGTTTTATTATTTTTAGGCTAAGAAATATGTTTTTTTATCAATAAACTCATGAAACTACTGGAAATATAAATATATATGCTAGCTCACGTAGCTGCGACCCCAATACATTGTATGCTATCGAACACAAGCAAAACGTTTAATAAGCACAACGTGAAAGGTGCACATGTGAGTTAGACTGAACGAATCTTTGTCTGAAACGCTGATAGCGGCATCGTATTTTACACGTTGCAATACTGTTAGTCTTTATGTTTTTTACTGTTTTATTATTCTTAGGCTAATAAATACTTTTTTTTATCAATAAAATCATGAAACTACTTGAAATATAAATATATATGCTAGCTCACGTAGCTGCGACCCCAATACATTGTACGCTATCGAACACTATTTCGCATGATGCAATAATGTGAGTTATACTGTACGTACGTATATCATTCAGTTATTAGTACAATGTATATTAATTTACAATTCATTTACTTATTTGATGATTGTACAAAATCTATTGTATTTATTCATTGTAATTTGGACCAAATATTCCTTTTGTAAAGATTATACTGTACTTTTGAAAAGAGGTGGTCAATAAACTTATCTATCTATCTAAATTTATGTTTTTTACTATTTTTTACTGTTTTATTATTCGTAGGCTGGGAAATAAATTATTTTTATCAGTTAGATAATGAAATATGTTTTTTTTCAATAAAAAAAATTTAAATACTGAGAATTTTTTTTTTTTTTATATTTTAATATTTTTGCATATACCCATAAAATAAAATAATAATTAAAAAAAAAAAAACGCGATACAGTGAGAACACGAACCAAGAAACGCGAATAACCGGGAGAACACTGTATATATATATATATATATATATATATATATATATATATATATATATATATATATATATATATATATATATACACACACACACACACACAGTAATCCCCCCCTTATCGCGGTAGTTCGGTTCCGGGACCCTGCGTGAGACAGGAAAACCACGAAGTAGGAACACCTTTAAATTTTTTTTTTTTTTTTTTAAAGATGATTATGACACCAGCACAGGCCAAAAATGATAAAATAAAACGGCCTTTTTCAGGCTGTAAAGAGAAACAGAGATGGAGAGTGTAATGACCTGTCAGATGTAAAGGGATTATAAAAAATGTGTAATGAATATCCAGCTCTCTGCTGGGTTTACTATACCTCTGCATTGCTTTCATGATGTCTATTCTAAAAATTCTCCTTAGATCTTATTATTACTATTATTATTATTATTATTATTATTATTATTATTATTATTATTATTGGCAACAATAATTTTTCTTTGATGATGATTGGGGAGATTATTATTATTATTATTATTATTATTATTATTATTATTATTATTATTATTATTATTATCATCATCATCATTATTATTACGAATTCGTAATTAATCCATTTTTTA
>JAXCGZ010024172.1:0-13347 GCA_037179515.1 Halocaridina rubra | reverse complement strand
CAGTGTGACTGCCACTTAGGCTCTTTTTTGCCTCAAGGTATTCTCTATGGATCTCTGATTGCAGAGGGAGCATAGTGGCCGAGGATGAGTATTGTGAGAGGAAGGTATGAGTAGGCACCCCCTCAACAGGAAAGCCAAAGCAGGAAGGAGGGGCTGTATGTGCATATGGCGCTCTTTAAATGTTTGGTGTTAATCCATTGGGCGATGTCCAGGACCACCGTGGATACAACTTAGGTCTATTTTTGTTTGTTTGTTGCTGTGGAACAAAGAAAAGGAGAGCTACAGTATGTCAAGAGAAAGAAGTTGTACTCTGTATATCAAGCGCAGTTATTATGAAACATGGAATGTTCCTAATTTTCCAGTCATATGATTATTTGTACTTCCAGGTTTCTTATAGATATCAAAACTATATGGCTGAATAAACCTATTTATTTTGTGTGCTTATATTTTAAATATAAGCAAACCCCAATGACCTCCTTAGAAGTAGAATTGCAGAGGAGGTATAGTTCATAATTTTTTTAAAGTGTCATAATTGCCATTTTGGTATTCATTGATCATATTGCTATTGCAATTTCATTGATGCTATTTACTGTTAGTGATACTATTTAAGCCATAAATGCTATTGTTGCTGTTATTTGATTCATCTTATTTAGTAGCATTGAATATTTGCCAATATTGTACTTTTGGATACCTTTGAGTGTCTGTTAATGGTTGGATGGAAAATATATTTTCAGGATATGTTGTGGAGATTGTCGGAGGTATGCGGCTCTGTTGCAATTGACAAATATTGATGACCAGTGTTCGGTAGAACTTTGCTGGCCGAGTCATGGGACCACGTGTAACCTCATTCCCCGGAACAGGAAACCACAATCCACAAGAAAGACCTTGTGCAATCTACCATCAATAGATCTTATGCTCCTCCCTGGATGTGGTTACCACTGCTAACCCTCCCCGCTGCCTAGACAGAACCCAATTGGAATCTCAGTCTATGTGTATCTTTTGCTGTGATTGGTCTGGCATAGACTAAGGGACTAAGAGTCCCTGCTTCCTCGGAACCGATAGCAGACACTTACATTGAGGAGTTTTTGTTTTCATTTTCAAGTTAGCTGTAATCCTTAATCAAGTCTTCTGAGAGGTTAGGTTATGTCCTCAGTCATTCTAGGTAGAGAATACTATATCCTCAGAGGTCTTGGGACTAGAAGCTGTTGTAAGAATACTGCAAGAATAAATGTCACGTCCATTCTCCCAGGACCCAAGTTCAATATTATAGTTCCTCCAGTGAGTATATATGGCATACATGCGAAGTAGAAGGGTATGACATTATTATTATCTATTATTATTATTATTATTATTATTATTATTGTTATCATTATTATTATTATTATTATTATTATTATTATTATTATTATTATTATTATTATTATTATTATTATTATTATTATCATTATTATTATTATTATTATTATTGTTTTTGATATTATTATTATTATTATTATTATTATTATTATTATTATTGGGATGGGATCAGTACTGAATACGTACATATATTCTCCTTTACATATAGAATTCAAACAAACAAACAAACAAACATTTATTTCCAGTTTGTACAATGGTTATTCTAACAGTAATAGTAACTTAAAAGTAGACATGTAATTAACCTAATAAATAAGAGGGTAATACATATAGTTAAATTAAATGAAGCTTTCATAGAAAATAATAATGCTGTAAGGAAAATGTTAACAATAATGTTAATAATAAAGTAGTAATAATGACACTAGATACAGTATAGTTATTATCGGCATCATTTCCATATTTGTTTTCCTTACAATGAGAATAATTAGTTCTTAATGGGCAGCAACTATTTGTCCAAAAGAAAACTATATAGTTTACCTTTGAAAGTTGTGAAGGAGGATGCATTTTTAAGATGCTCTGGAATATTATTCCAGAATGTTGGCCCTTTGATAGTGATCATCTTTGAACCTGCTTCTGTGTTTGTTCTGTGAATAAAGAGCTCACTACTCTGTCTTGTGTTGGTTCCCCTTATATCCCTGACTTTTTAAATCAAGGATAATGGTGGTCCAAAATTTTGAATACAAAAACAAAAATAGCATAAGCAACCTTGTATTCTGCCCGCAGCCACCCAAGTTTATTGAGAGCTGGTGTGATGTGGTCATATTTTCTTATTCCTCCCAGGGCAACTCGAGCTGCAAAATTACTAAGCTTCTATATTTTGTTTAGCTGAGTCTTAGTGGTAGCTCCCCAAACAGTTGTGCAGTACTTACTGTGACTTAGGGCTAGATATTCAACAACAGTTATTCGAGTGGTAGTTTCAAAATTGTCTTTTTAATACGTGATAAGTACATTAATGTTCCTGTAACCTTTTTGCATACTTTATCTATGTGAGAATCAAACAACATGTGGTTATCAAAGTGAATTCCTATGTTTTTGACTGATTTGCTATTTGTGATAATATTGTCGCAAAAATTAATTGTTGTGTTTTCTGGAATTTGTGCTATGTGGAACCTTGAACCAATAAACATGCAATGTGTTTTACTTTCGTTAATTAACAGCCAAATTTCTTGAAAATAGGTTTTTATTTTTGACAGAGTGTTTTCTGCTCTTAAAGTTAGCTCTGAGAGATTATTAATATCAACACTAAAGAGTAGTTGAGTGTCATCTGCATATTGTACGACTAGACAATGCAAAATTAAAGAAGATAGATCATATACGTAAATGGAGAAGAGGATAGGACCAAGCACTGATCCCTGTGGAACACCAAATGATACATTTTTTGGCACAGAGATAATGTTGTTAAAACGTATAGACTATTTACTATTAGATAGATACTCTCTAAACCAGCTCGGATCAATATTTAAGTTAGTACATTTACCTAAAAGAATTTCATGGTTTACACTGTCGAAGGTTTTTGATAAGTCCTATATACAAGCAGAGATATTTGTTTCATATCTATTTTATTATATATACTATTCGTAACTTTGAGCAGTGCAGTTTCCATCGAGAGTTTCAGTCTGAAACCATGTTGGTTAATAGATAATAGTCTATTTGACTCTAAATATGACATAAGTTGGCATGCAACAATTTTTTTAATATTTTAGAGAAAATGGGTAGCAGGGAAATGGGACGATAGTTTGTCACATCTTCTCTGTCCCCCTTTTTATGCAGAGGTATTACATGTGATATTTTCCAAGAGTCAGGAAACTTTATAGTAACAATGGAAGTGTTGATAATAGTTAAAATATAAGATACAATTATGGGTAGAGCATCTTTGATGAACTGAAATGGTATGCCATCTGAATCATAAGAGCCAGAGTTTCTTAGGCTCTTTATGGTAAGAATTAGGGTAGCACAATTGCTAGGATTTATCTTGAAGCTCTCTTGTGTTTACATTGGAAGAATTGTCATTTAAGCAATTACTCATATTCACTGAGTTGATGTTTTCTTGAGTTTTTCCATATGTATTTTTTGCCAACGTTAGCAATATAGTTATTAAAGTTTTCCGCTTTGTCTTTCAACTCCATAATATTTTCATAACTTTCTGAGGTAGTCTTTTCATTTGGTATCATGCTTCTTATTACTTTCCAGGTTGCTGTTGTATCATGTCTAGAGTCATTAAATTGTTTTTTGTAAAAGTCTTTTTTACTTACGTTGATGAGAGATCTGACATGTTTCTTTTCTGTTTTATAACGTTCTCGGAGAGTCATATCATATCTATTAATTTTTAGCGCTTTTTGTATTTGATTTCTGAATTGCATTGCCTCTTTGATGTCATTAGTTAGCCAGGGGGCTGAGGGGCAGGTTATTTTTCTTGTTACAATGGGTGCACAAGTATCTAAGCATTCAAGGAAGACTTTTGTTAGAATCTCAACCTGCAAATCGACGTTATCTGTGTATTTAATTCTGTTAAGTACATTTGTGTTGTTGATTAATGTTTCACAAAAGATATCAGGGGAGTAAGTTTTTAGAGACCGGAATGTCTTGAAGAGAGGCTTCCTTTTGAACTGGTAGGTGCTTTAGGGTGATGGTAAACACACCCTACAATGAAAGATGGAAGTTTCTGGTACTGCACAGTGATCCATAAATCTTCGAGCTCTTCAGTTTTTTCTAGACCTGTGGTTATGTCTGATGCACAAAGATAATTTTTAAAATAAATACAGACCTCACACCCTCGGCCATGGTCATTGCAAAATATTTTAAACCCTGGGATATTCACATATTTATTTTCAGTTGTAGGAGTAAGTCAAGTTTCACTTACACAGAGGATGTCTATGTTGTAGCCTTTAGTTAGCATTATTATTTCCTCAAAATGAGTGAGAAGGGACTGAGCGTTCACATGTACTAATGTTACATTCTTACCATGTTTCATCAGGGTGGTATCCATAGTCATAGTTGTAGTTTGTTCTTGGAGTCGTCCATGATGTGTTTCGACTGTGTGATTCTGCTGGGAATTCATCATTATAGTGTGTTCTGGGGTTAGCCCATGGATCTTGGTGTGTGTACCTGCCGTTGGATGGGGAATGCTGATTTGAGTACGTGCCATGGTATGATCGGGCCTTCCCAAAGTTTGTATGCCTAGGTGAGTGTCTGAGGTTGTAAGAGCCATCTCTCCAGGAGAAGTCTCTTGTGCGTGGACGGCGATAAGAGAAGTTTGTATTGTGTCTCTTTCTGTAGTCTCGCAGATAGGGGATCGTTTCATAATCTCTTTGCTGTTTATTTTGGTATGACTGTAGCTTGGGATATTTTGCAGATAACCCAGGTTGTGTCCATTGTTTGCCTCCGTGAATGGCTGGACAATTGTGCCTGTAGGCCATTGATTCAGTTTGTAAGTCACATATTCAAATCCTTTCGATATCATTATTGCGAAGGAGACCCAATTTGGTTTGCGAGAAAGCTCCTTATATCAAGACTTCTTCAGAGTGAATGCCTTGATTTGTCACTATATTATGTATCTCTCTCTCAAAGGGGTTGCCAGGAATGCAAATATATATTTGAGCTGTAACCCATGCTCTTGCATTATTGGGTAACTGTGGCTGTGGCTGTGGGGGAGAGGACTTCGATGGAATGCTTAGATTAGAGACTGCTTCTATTTTGTCTTTCCTGTTTTTTTCACTGTTTTGCCGCCTATTGCTGGGTTGGTTATTTGTGCTGGAAGGTGTAATTTGGTTGTCCTGGTTAGTTGTAGTTGCTGTGTTGTTAGGAGTAGTGGAGATGGGCTCTATATCTTCTTCGCTATTTTGCAACCCTTTACAAGGTTGGTTATTTGTGCTGGGAAGAATCTTGTTCTGGTTAGTGCCTGATGTAGTGTTGTTTGGAGTAGCGGGGAAGGGCGCTGTTGTTTCTTCACTATTTTGTAACCTGTTACTGAGTTGGTTATTTATACCAGATGGTGTATTCAGGTTGTCTTGTTGACTATCATTTTTATCTGGATCTATCTCTTCTTCACTACCACTGTCATATTCGTCTTTCAATACACTGAAGGAATTGTGAGTAGAGACAGAAAACCTAGTTTGCAAAACCTGAGGGTTGTTGATAGAAGGTACATCATCGTTGTTAGATGACAGCACTGAATTAAGAGGTGGCGATGTTTCTAATAGCAGTTTCAACCTAGAATTATCTCTTTTAAGTAGGACAATGTCTGATTCTAGCAAATCCACCTTGTGTTGTGAGGCTTTCACCTCTTCAGCATCTGCTTCCAAAATTCTCGCCTTATCTGCAAGACTTTCAATCAGTCGATGTAGGTCTCCTAGGTCGGGTGTTTTTTCAGACTCTGTGCCAAAGTTTGAGATTGAAAGAGATTGTCAAGTTCACCATTCATTGAGATATTCAGGATACTTGCGCTAAAAGTGATTATATTTGTAATTATATATTTTTTTGCTTGCTTTTTTATGATGCGTTTACCACTGTGTTATGGAAAGAGTTCCACTACCTTTGAAAGCAATAGTTGACTTGTTTTGTACAGAGTGTCTTTTCTGATTTTTCCCAATTCCCTTCTGATGTCCGCACGTGAATATACGAATATTCTGTCCAGAGATGATATAAACACTTCGGGAAAAGAATCAATATTTACACACGAAAGGTCTTAAAGGTCAACTTTTACAGATGAGGACATTTTGGTGTGAAAGGGAAAGGAACTGTGGTATGAGGGGAACTGCAGGTTTACCTAAGAAAGGTCTTTTTTAGGTTGGTCACAAGAGGTTGTGGTTGAAATCAGTCTGTCAGTGGGATCAGTCCGACTACTGATCCTTGAGAAAATGTGCCTAGGAATAAAGAGTGGATGCAATTCCAATCGTTTCATGGTGGTCTCAATCGAGGGTCTGGTCTCTTGAGTCGAGCACGCTTTTCACACAACACATAACTCCGCTTTTCTGCATATGCACCATCGTAATTCCTAAGTCTTAAAACTGCGTAGAATTGTTTTTTTTTTATTTCAGATGATAAAGTTCTTAACTGAGTGTATAGTAAGCACCAAGCGAACAATATTTGCAGAAAAAGAGTGAGGCTGTAAAGTGGTGCAAAATGTGCAGATACATTCAGAAGGTGCTTTATTTCCTGCTCTAGACGTTATCTAAGACATTTCATTTTATTCTAGATATTCGGTGATAGTATCTTTATACATGAACAAATGGAAGTGCTTTGAATTAATATCATGGTTAAGACAGTCATGAATACTTCATATATATATATATATATATATATATATATATATATATATATATATATATATATATATATATATATATATATATATATATATATATATATATGTGTGTGTGTGTGTGTGTGTGTGTGTGTGTGTGTGTGTGTGTGTGTGTGTGTGATTACCTAATTGTGATTACCTAATTGTGTTTACGGGAAAGAGCCCAAAGCTCGTATCTTCCCGTCTCCTGATCGGTTCCATTTTTAGACTTAGTGATACTTATCATACCTGTCCTTAAAACTATGGATTGAGGTAGCATTAACTACCTCCTCGCTTAGCGAATTCCAATTATCAACTACTCTTACACTGAAAAAGTATTTCCTTACATCCTGCAAACAAGTTTTCTTCCGAAGCTTCAAACTATGACCTCTAGTTCTAGAGCCAGCCATATCGAAATATCGATCCCTATCCACTCTATCATAACCATGAAGGAATTTAAAGACTGTCACCATATCCCCCCTTACTCTTCTAGCTTCGAGTGATGGCAAGTCTAATTCCCTCAGCCTCTCATCATAACCGAGATTGCGTATTTCTGGCACCAGTTTTGTGGCATGTCTTTGAACTTTTTCAAGCTTAGGTATGTGCTTTTTCAAGTGCGGATTCCAAAAGGGGGCTGCATATTCGAGTTTTGGCCTCACATAGGTTACATAAATATTTCTGAACATTTCCTTGTCCATGTGCCTGAAGGCTACCCTTACATTTGATAAGAATGCATATGCTGCCCTTACTACGCCATTTATATGTATTTCTGGAGACAAATCTGCCAATATGTTTACTCCTAGATCTCTCTCATTTTCTGTCTCCTGAAGTTGTACTCCAGCCACCGAGTAGTCAAGCTTGGGCCTTCTTGCACTTGTACCCATTCTCATTACCTTACATTTTGAGGTATTGAATTTCATTAGCCACTTTTCTGACCACTCATGCAGATTATTTAGATCCTCCTGAAGTTCTCTACCATTGTTCTCGTTTTTTACTTTCTTCACAATCTTTGCATCATCTGCAAACATATTCATGAATGAATTTACAGACTCTGGTAGGTCATTTACATATACAAGGAACAAAAGTGGCCCTAAAACTGAACCCTGTGGAACTCCACTACTAACTCTTCTCCATTCAGACACTGAGTGTCTTACTCTAACCCTCTGTTCCCTTCCTTCTAAGTAAGTTTTTATCCATTCCAAGACATTTCCACCTATTCTAGCCATTGATTGCAGCTTCCTAATAAGTCTCCCATGTGGAACAGTGTCAAACGCTTTCTGGAAGTCTAGGAATATGCAATCTGCCCAGCCCTCTCTTTCCTGTAAGATTTGGCTTACCTCATCATAAAATTCTAATAAGTTTGTTACTGTTGATCTTCCTTCTCTGAAGCCATGTTGCCTCACTGACAAAAAGTTGAAGGATTCCAAGTGAAGAGAGATATGTTTCCTTAGTAGTTTCTCCATAACTTTGCAAACTATGCTGGTCAAGGAAACTGGTCTATAGTTCAGAGCCGTATCCCTCCTTCCCTTTTTGAAGATAGGTATCACATTTGCTTGTTTCCAGCATCTTGGAATCTCCCCCGACTCCAATGACTCCTTAAATATGATACTTAGTGCCACTGATATTGTGTTTGCGCATTTTTTAAGCACATGAGGGGATATGTCATCAGGACCTGTAGCTTTATGAACATCTAAATCCATCAGCGCTTTGCATACCTCTGTGGCTGTAAGGTTGATGTTCTCTAATACCGGCCCTTGAGCTTCTATCACTGCAATCTGAGGGGGTGGGGTATTTTCTACTGTAAATACTGACTGAAACTCCTTGTTCAATTCTTTGCAGATCTCTTCGTCCGTCTCAGTGATGCTTCCATCCGCTCTCTTTAGCCTTAAAACCTGTTCTTTTACCTTCAGTTTTCCTCTGATAAAGCTGTGGAAAAGCTTGGGATTTTCTTTCGCCTTCCTGGTGATGTCCCTCTCATAATCTTTCTCTGCCTCTCTCCTTTTACTTAGGTAGTCATTTCTTGCTCTTTTGTAGGTTTGCCAGGCATTTATGTTTTTTCTCCTCCTATACCTTTTCCAGCATTTGTCTCTCCACTCCTTAGCTCTTTTACACCCATTATCGAACCATTTCTCTCTGGCATGAATTACACCTACTTTGGTGACAGGTATGCAGCAATCTACAATCTTCCCATATTTCTCACAAAAGATGTCATACATTTCTTGTACAGATTTGTTGTAAAATAAGGTTCTCCAGTCAATAACTGCAAAAAGCTCATTCATTTTGATGTAATCTCCTTTCTGATAGTTCCTCCTCATGTCCTCAGTGCCTCTACTCTCAGGAAGAATGTCTTCAATGATATACTCCATCAACAACACACAGTGGTCACTCTTTCCAATTGGTGGTTCATACTCAATATTTTCAATATCCAACACATTATCTGTGAACACCAGATCAAGTAGTGATGGCTCATCCCCACCCCTGGCTCTTGTTGGTTCCATTACATGTTGGTGTAGGAAATTCCCTTGTACGCAATCTAGGAATCTTGCCCCAAAGGAGTCCTCACCACTGTGTGGGTCAAGATTTATCCAATCTATCTCTTTATGATTAAAGTCTCCCATAATCAAAATCCTACATTTTTTCTCCCGCGCCATGTTAACAACTGAGTTTATGACTTCAATCGTACCTATATGACTTTCCTCATAAATTTCAAGCCTATTTTGGTTCCTTGTGTGTGTGTGTGTGTGTGTGTGTGTGTGTGTGTGTGTGTGTGTCTGTGTGTGTGTGTGTGTGTGTGCACGCACAATCATACATCAAGCTCTCTTCATTCATAGGAATGAGAAGGGAACTTATACCCTTAAAGCTCTTGCATTGCAAATTTTTTTATGAGTATGATACCAGGTCGAGCAAAGAAATGCCTGAACACGTAGAAAATATAAAGCAAAAATAAAGAGATTGAGAGTGTTGTGAATTGTTAGATACGAGGGGATTCTGCAAAGCCTTTGAGAGAGTCATTCTTAACAGACTTGATTTCACTCTCGAGGGAAAATTATTAAATAATTTGTATGGATTTATGAAAGGAAAAAATACCAAAGACTGTTTTGTAGAATTTATGACTGTTGAGCACTGCTCTGAAGTCACTGTTTTTCTAGATTTGCAAAATGCCTTTGATATTGCAAACAGAACCGTTATTTTGGATCATTTAGCAACTTTAGGGGTCAAAGGTAAACTACTGCAACTAATTAGATGCTACCTAAGTGGTAAAACGTCTAAAGTGTACTATAAAGGCTGTCTTACTTCCAGTGAAAAGGAATTTATACTGGGAACTCCTCAGGGAGGAGTTCTGTCTCCCCTTCTCTTTAACATCTTAATGGATAAGCTTCTCAAGTCTCTCAGACTACCAAATGATGAATGCACCATCATATGTTATGCAGACGACATTTGTATAAGGGCACCTTCTGCCAATGATATGCAAATAATACTTAATGAATTTATCTCAAGTATCAAAAGACATTGGTCTTGTCATTTCAACTCCAAAAACAAAGTACTTTTCCAGTATCTCGCAAGAGCCTCACCTTGTATTAAGCAATCAAATGGTTAAGGTGTGCGAAAATCACAAATATTTGGGAATACCAGTTCCTTCTCCCCCTCACACAGAGTATGTCAAAGATTTGTGTGAAAGACTGCAACAGAGACTCAGACCGTTAAAGCTTCTTGCCAATAGGGTATCTGGTGTTGGAATTAACATATGCCGAACTTTCTA
The DNA here is from genome assembly GCA_037179515.1 of Halocaridina rubra. Lineage (NCBI taxonomy): Eukaryota > Metazoa > Arthropoda > Malacostraca > Decapoda > Atyidae > Halocaridina > Halocaridina rubra. The sequence goes on along the minus strand of JAXCGZ010024172.1, from coordinate 2,893 downwards.
TCTCGCATATGTCAGGTCATTAGTTGACTATCACACCCTGCAGCTCTGTACTATGACTACCTCTATCTTAAGACCCCTAGAAAAAATTCAGAACAAAGCTATGTGGATTATTCTTGGCTGCCCTATGAGCACCAGAATTATTAATATGCAACATGAATTAAACCTCCCACCTTTGATAGAACATATCAAACAGTCAGCTGTGATATTTGGAGTTAAATTAGCGAAATCAGCTCAGCCTCATCCATGTGAAGCTGGTCATTTGCAAGGGCCGCAGTCAGTGCCAAGAATCATTAAATCACTAATAAAAGGTAACATACAGTATGAAAGACAAATTCACTCCAAGATATTTAAGCTTATAACCAATGAGACAAAAAAACATAATGTAACACTCTTTACTGAGAGTGGTCCTGCACGATTAATAAATCCTTGCAAGAGGATTGGGCCAGAAATTCTCTTTCCAATATTATCATCTGGTCCGAATGTCGCTCCAATTATTAAAAAACATCAATTGGTTAGATGAAATTGGAGTCTTTATTGGAACTAGTTTCCCAATGAAACACTCTGCATTTACACTGATGGGTCTCACACAAGCAGTACAGGAGGGTCTGGGTGCAGCATTATAGTTCATGAAAATTTTGAAGGGCAGCAAATATTTGACAAAGCACTGAGTATGCCAAAATGGTCATCAATCACCGAATGTTAAATTGTTGAACTAAAACTTGCTATTGAACATATTCTCAGTGCTAGGAGAAATGCTATCATATTCTGTGACTCACAGAGTGCGCTTCTATCACTGAGATAATTAAAAAGCTCCTACAAAACTCACATGGCTGAGATTCAAGAGGCTCTTATTAACTGCGCAAAACTTAAACTCCAAGTTAAGTTTTCATGAGTACCCTCCCATGTTGGGATAGTAGGTAATGAAAATGCTGACAGGCTGGCAAAAATGGCAACAGAGAGTTCAGTGTCTAAATCTATAACCACACTGACTCAGTTCAAAACAATGTTGTATAATGAGATTATGGAAGGGCAAGAACTTTCTACACTCACACATCATGTAAGCAGCTGTTCGTTCCAACATTACGAAAACTTCAGAAGGCTGAGACACAAATACAGCATGGGTAAAATGCTTACAGGCGACTGTGATAGAGTTGCTGCCCGCATAAGACTTGGTTATAGAAATATATGGGAGGTGAATTGCGAGAAAACTGGTAGAAAGCACCCAGAACACTCAAAATGCCATTTATGTGAGTGTGAAGGGGGCAACAATTTAGTACACTACATTACAGAGTGCACAAAGCTTAAGGACTTCAGACCTCTTGGTCTGAGCTACTTTTAACTTTGTGTGCACTTTTGCAACCCAGAGAACTTATATCCTGTACTTAGTGTATACCCAACATTGAAAATGTAATTCTTTTACCCTCTTCTTCGTCTACATCTTTTTCCACTTGTATGTGGGGTCGATGTTTCTGGCCAGTTTTCTCCATTTGTTTCTGTCCCATACCTCATCACCCAACAAACCTTTAGACCTCAGGTCATCATTGATGCAATCCATCGACCTATGCTTTGGTCTCCCTCTCCTTCTCCTACCCTACTAAGATGACCATACCATCTTAATCTACTTTCTTGTATCTTATCTGATATTTCTATAACTTTGAGAGAAAAAAAAGGGGAAAGGTGGAGGGAATACCTTTTCTCTCTCTCTCTCTCTCTCTCTCTCTCTCTCTCTCTCTCTCTCTCTCTCTCTCTCTCTCTCTCTCTCTCTCTCTCTCTCTCTCTCTCTCTCTCTCTCTCTCTCTCATATGGCTTTTTATATACATAAGCCACTTTTCCCCTTATAAGGTGAGTGGCTGAGTAAAAGAATAATGCTCTGACTTTCTGGGAAGAGAAAGTACAGAGAGTGGGTCTCTAATTCACTTCGCTCCGCCCCACTTATCTACTCTTACGACACCCAGGGGAACATGGAGGAAGTATTCTAGCCCCCTCCCTCAGGAGCTCATATGTATGTATATGTGTGTACATATGTACATGTATGTGTATGTGTATGTATGTGTATATGTATATGTATGCATATATGTATATGTATATATATATATATATATATATATATATATATATATATATATATATATATATATATATATATATATATATATATATATATATATATATATATATATATATGTATGTATGTATATGTGTATGTATATATATATATATATATATATATATATATATATATATATATATATATATATATATATATATGTGTGTGTGTGTGTGTGTGTGTGTGTGTGTGTGTGTGTGTGTGTGTAATTACCTAATTGTGATTACCTAATTGTGTTTACGGGAAAGAGCCCAAAGCTCGTATCTTCCCGTCTCCTGATCGGTTCCATTTTATACTTAGTGATACTTATCATACCTGTGTGTGTGGTGTGTGTGTGTGTGTGTGTGTGTGTGTGTGTGTGTGTGTGTGTGTGTGTGTGTGTGTGTGTGTGTGTATGTGTGTGTGTGTGTATGTGTATGTCTATATGTATCAATAATTACTACTTTTGATTCATAACTCTATCTATATACAAAAGCTGTAGTAATGATGATGGTAATAATAATAATAATAATAATAATAATAATAATAATAATAATAATAATAATAATAATAATGATAATAATAATAATAATAATAATAATAATAATAATAATAATAACAATAATAATAATAATAATAATGATAATAATAATAATAATAATAATAATAATAATAATAATAATAAAAATAATAATAATAATAATAATAATAATAATAATAATAATAATAATAATAATAATAATAATAACAATGATAATAATAGTAATGATGATAATAATAATCATGATGGTGGTAGCAATAGTTTTG
>JAXCGZ010024171.1:0-13373 GCA_037179515.1 Halocaridina rubra | reverse complement strand
ATAGGTCTAATTTGAAGAATATTCTCAGAAAGCTGTGGCCTGATTTTCTAAGCTCTTGTGACACTTCTCTTTTCAACTTCTCACTCAATCTCTCACTAACCATGGGGATTGGATGCGGGCCCACTGTCTGCAGAGCCTCCTAAGCCAGGGTACAGACAATCTGGAGGTGCAAAGCCAATGTCACAATGACAATGACCATTGTTGTTACAAACACCATGACCATTGCAGTTACAAGATGCCAGCTTCAGGTCAGCTACAGGCATGCAACGTTGGTTGATGCACATCTGTAAAACAGTATAAGAAAAAAGGTTGAAGTTAAAAACCATCTTGCAATACACAGTTATGTAATAGCATATTCCCCCAGACAATGGTGTGATAACTAATTCTAACCTTCGGGCATGTAAAACCTAACCTTTCCTTTCCCACATTTGGCACCATTGGGGGCAAGTCCTGGATCAACCATGTCCAATCCCATGTCAACCAAGGCTACACGACAGGGTATGACCCCTTTTTTACTTTTGAGGAAACTGTGCGAAACCTTACTGACGCTTTCCATGCCAAATTCTAAGCGCTCGTTCAGATGCATACAATGCAGCATTCCGCATTTTACATCTCTGCAATATATAGAAAAAGATTTTTGGTTAGAACCAGGATAAAACAGTATCTCTGTAGAAATATAAAAATACTGAGAAAATAGGGCAACAGTAACTCTGTAGATGTATAAAAAAATTCAGCAAATGGTACAGCATATTATTCTAATTCCAAATACAATTATGTCATGCTAGGAAGAGCTTTTATAATCATTCCTACTGAAGCATTCCAAACAAGATTCACAAAAAAAAGAATTATGACAATATTAAGTCTATTCCATACCAATATAAATCTGCAGATATGCACACTTCGAAAAGAAAAAATGAAAACTCTTACATAGTGTTGCATTTGTAATATGTATCATTTTCCCAATTATATCCACAGTTTCCATTATGGCTGCCTTGAGTGTTCATAGTGTAGCATCGATCATCTGAACTCTTGCCTGTGGGACCCCAAAGCAGCTTGCACTGTTCTTCATGTGTTCGGCACATCCCAGAGTGACAAAATGCCTGAAAAAGCAAAGTTATAAATATTACTGAAGCTAAAACATGACCTTTTGTATCATTTCAAAATTCATGAAAGAGAGCAATGTAATGTGCAAAATAAAGAAAAAACTATGTCCTCTCTTATGAGACATTTAATCACCAACTTTTACAGAAGATATCATAATTCATTCACAGGCAAACATTCAAACATGAAAAATGTAACCAATTTCGCAGGCAATGACATCACAGCAGCATATCGATAACTATTCGTCAGCAAAAAAGTGAGATATTGTAAAGATGAGTAACCTCCAGGACCCCATGAAGGGTTAAAAAACACCTTAAACTGGATTTGGTTAGGGTAGGTGACTTGTCTTGTAAATATGATCAACACTAAGCACCCTGGGGTTACTCTTCTTTATAAGATCCAAAATGTATATATCATACCTGTCCTGCTAGACAAGGATGCCCATCAGCTTTGAAAACATCATCAGGACAATATTCAGAGTCTCCTGTACAAAATTCTGGCAGGTCACATTCATGGACGGAGGAGCGGCATTCCACACCGGCAACTTTCGGACGACAAGTCTGTGACAGAGGCAAAAGGAGAGTCTGAGCCTATATGTATGAATCTGCAGTACCATATACCGTCATTAATCAGTTCTAATTATGATCTTCAGATTGCTTTATCACGATCATTAATATAAGAACAATACTAAAATCTGCCTCTTTTTCCTTAATTATATCAGTACAATCAAAGTTTATATTACCTCCAGATCGCAGCAGTGTCCAGTGGCGCACGTTGCATTGCTATAGAGCATGCATGTTGATGCGTTACAACAAGGATTTGTGCAATAATCTGGCAAACCACAGTCACACTGTTCACCGGGTTCCACGAAGCCGTTGCCACATACGGGCGAATCGAAAAGACTTGTGGGTTTATTACGAAGACAGTAATCCATAGATCGCTCAAACGACAGTGCTAAATACTCGTAACTGCAGCTACTCCAGTGAGTTGGGCTTTTCGACCTAAAAGAAAACAAGGAATACCATATAATCCTCAAGAACAAATGGTTGCAAAATATGAAACAAATGTCATTCACATATCATCTGTCATTTTGGTTTCTTCACCTCACTGCAAGAAATAATGATAACATGTCTAGTAGCTTTTAATATTTGTCGACATGCTTCATAGATATTTCTTTCTAGGGTGTCTGGAGTAAAGAGAGAGTAAGAAAGGAAATGACTGACCCTGTTTAAGACAGATGTTTTACACTGAAGTTCAGATGCTGATTTTAAAAAACTCCAACCTGATTAAGCTTTTGAATGACATCTGAGAACTCACCCAGATGAAGGCGCCATGATGCATCGCTTATCGGGGCACTCACACTCTTCCTCCGTGTCGTGCTCCATGCCAAAATTATGACCCATCTCATGAGCAACTGTTGTGGCAACTAAACCTACTGTATCACTGTGGTCCATATTAACGCCTCCAGAATATTGATAAGTACATATAGGACCTTTTAAAGCTTTTCCTACAACACCAGCATCGAACTGCTTTCCTCTGAAAAAAAAATATTGAGCATATTAGCAGTGCTACTTCTGGCAGCAAGTCCCAGAGCCAACCACTTGCTGCTGCGGCAACACTCAGCTAGACTGACTAAAGGATAGAACATATTTTTTAGGGCACAAAGCAAATGCCAGACACATGCAAGCACATTTTTGGTCTGAGCTCATTTAACTGTTTTTTTCCACCAAAGGCCTTTTATATCTATCGGTGTAGTCATTGCACGTGCCAAGATGACAGAAGCAAAGAGACAACACACATCAAATCTGTGCCTTCTACATCCCTGAACTTTCGTGTGACGAAAGTTCCAGCTATGGTCTTTAGCTATGGTAGTTCAATCATTACAACATCAAGTCATGGAAACTTCCCAAGACATTTAGAATCTATACTAATATGACCATAAGCTTAAGTAAGTGAGCATAAACTTACATGAGTAATTGAGCATTATCATTGGGATGCTCCCTTAACAGTCTCACTTTTCTATAATTAAGAAAATTGGTGAGGGTTTTGTCCCCATCCGCTGATATTTCCACCTGGTCCTCATCCTTCCAAACTTCAACACCAACCAAAGCAATAAATATGTTGAGCGGTCGATACAGCTGAAATTAATTAAAATAAAGTCTATGTTTATAGTTCTAAGTACCTGAAACAACACAAAAAATTATATATCTATCTACCTATCAATATACAAAAGCAATAGTCCCATTCACAAGGGGGAATGGCTGAGTCAAAGCATCAACTTGGCTTTTTGTGTGAGGAAAATACTAAGGAGGGGATTCCCAGTCCCCTCGCTCTGCCTCATTTAAATACCAAAGTGCTAATAAATAACGTACAGTATACAGATATTATTTTACGATCAATATTACTTTAAAAATTAATTCTCATAATATTTAGAAAAAAGTATAAAGAAAAGGCAGCACTATACTCTTGTATTCACGACTTAAATTGCACATGCAAACAGAGTTCTGTTAAAAACCCACTATAAAAATAATCATAAATACGTAAATTGCATTAACGATATCAAGGGCCATAAATTGAAAAAATAAATACTGAAAGTTGATTAAAAAATAAAAGTCGGCTTACCGCATTTACAATATTAGCAATATCTTTGCAACGTTGATATATTCTAGAGACTTCGTGACCATGCTTTTCAAATTCCGACTTATCAGCTACTAAGACCAATTCAACGTATCTTGATAGAGCATTTGCATTGTACGGTCCACGAATGTTGTTGCTGCTACCGCTACTCCCTGTGCTGCGCTTGTACTGTAAGCAACATTTAAAGAATATTAGAATCTTACTAGACTAGAAAGGTCAAAACAAAGTACATGTATATACAACACTAAAAAACCCTGGCATATAATATGGAATATAAAAGAAATTAGTTTTTAGGGAGTTGGAAATGCATGGTAATTAATCTTCCCCTGTTTATTATCCAGCCACTTTCAATAAAATTAATGACTAAGAATGGATGCAAGCCATTTTATCTCCATGTAAGAAACATAACATATCCAGTTATGGTAACACTTCTTTTAGTAACAGAAAAAAATAAATACTGTAAAAAACCTAAGTTAAATCTTAAACTAGAAGAAAAGTCTCTCAAATTGGCGGAGGAGTCCAAGCTCCAAGTCATTTTGGACAAAGAGTCCAAAAGCCTTTTATTTAATATATTTCAACTTACTCTGAGCAATCGTTTAAAGTTCTCGTCGTGAAAAAGATCTCGCACTGGATGAGGTTTCCCTGAGTAACCTACAAAAGAGAATAAATAAACGACAAACATATACAAGAAATAAATCTAATTAATTCAAGTTTGTACCTTAATATACAGTACATATGTCATATGTAGATGCCATGGCCGAGTGGCAATGCTTGAGATCCTGAATTGTCATGTCATGGATTCGAGGGCCACCAAGGTCTGAGGTTAGAAAGAGCATTCACTAAGGGTAACAGTAACACTTGCCAGAAACAAGTCCTTTGTGATAAGGCACTGTCCTAGCTCTTACTAGAAAAGCGAGTCTGCAACGTAAAATTAATCACATGCTGTCTGTCACCAAATTCAAAACATATCAATGGCAGCTGCAGTATGGATTATGTTACAAGTCGTATTCTTATTTTTACTTGATATTAATATAATCTAAATGGGGACCGCAGTAGCGTAGCTAGAATGCTCAACATGGGATTTGAAGGACCCATGTTTGATCCCACAGGGGGATATGTTTATGAAATACACAGTTGGTTTATGATCTGAACTAATATGTAAGAAACAAGGAATCAAGTAAAGATAAAGACTCCTCAGTACATTAAATAACCTTGTAAGTTGTTAGGTTAGGCTGGTTAGGTTAGATTATGTTTGTACAAAACATAAACTAAACTAACCTAACCAAACCTAAACTAAAAATTTACAGGGTTATGTAATGTACTGGGGAGTTGTTAAATTTACTTGATCCAAAATGAGTCAAAGGACAAACCGTCAAGGGGTATTATACCATCAAAAACAAAACAAGGGATAGAATATAAAATAATACGGTATATATAAAACTTACCACACGAGTAATTCTGTGGAATGACGTGTGAGTGCTTGAAAAGGTAATGGGGGTTCTCGACGTTAGCAGTAGTACTATCTGGGACACGCTCCAAATAATGAGTTTCTTTTCCATCGAATACAACGCCACTGAAAGAAAAAAAAATCATTTTATGGAATGGCTGCAATCCTCCTTGTAAGGGGAGGTGGCCAAGTCAAAGCACACACATTCACCAGAAGCTAAACATACCTCGAGCACTCGTCTTAGCGCCTTGGGATTAAAGGAGTGTCACGATGCCCCACCAACACCTAGCTTGGGTCACTCACGGGGGAAATGGGCACGGATCTTCTGCCTTGTGGCCCTAGAGCCGCAGCTTGTATCTATATGGTCACTAAAAATACCTATAGTTCTGGTCCTACTTCAAGTCCTCTGACAGATTAGCATACAAATGACATCCCCCCCAACACAGATCAATATTTAAATTTGAGGTATATAATTTCAAAGGTAAGTTGCAAACACTGTACCTTCCATTAATAAAAACTGTACTATAAGAAAAAGATAAAAAGTTGTGTGCATGTAATTTATTGACAATACTCATGAAATATACGATAAAACTTTAAAAAATAATTACATGATTCAGGGCTACCTATAACTACAAATACAACAAAATGACTGAAGAAAAGGTTTCAAACCAAAAAATATATCTTACCTTAGCCCATTACATGTTGAAACTGCCGCCCACGACATAGGACGCCCACGTATGGCACCCTGATAGTGACATAAATCAGATCCCTGAAAAGAGAATAAATAAGTGCATGAATCTTTCGTTATTTTGATGTTCATTATATCTATCTTTTTTTATTGCTTTTTGTGTCACTATTAATCCCCAATTACATTATCTTTTCCATTTGTTTTTTATATTTTTTGCTTGGCTAGGAAAAACCTAACATGATGGAAATTAAGGAAATATACTTACCCCAGGTCCTGGCGTCTGGATATATTGTGACCCATTGTGAAAGTATTTTTCAAAATAATCCCTAGGTAATAAATCTCTGAAAAGAAAATATAAAGTCATGAGTTATCTTACCAAGTAAATTAGGTAAATAATTGGAAGTCAAGTAATTTCCTATAGATCAACCTGATTATTCAGCCATTGCCATGAGATCACTGGGTCCACGTGAATGGAGAGGGGCCTTAGGCCCCATATATGCTGTAGGCATATAGTCGGGCTCTAGTGATATCAATGTCCCTTTTCTCTGCCAGTCATAAGAGATCTTTAATCTTTAAAAATCAGTACCTGCCTCATCATACATCAGGACCCGAAATCAAGTCCCTCAGATGGCTTAATATAGCACAGAATCATAAGAAATGCCACGGGATAATTAGGCTGTCTTGCTTAAAAGACACATAAAACTGAAGGTCTTTTGGACTTAAATAGGACTGGCCAGGACAGCTAGATTTTCAGTCTTCCTTCAGTTGCGGTCCCTTCCTATGACTACTCTACAGCGAATATTCTAGCGTAATTGCTACACATCTCTTATTTTCCCTTCACATCTGACAAGTCACAACACTACATCTGTTACTTCTTCTTTCTTCCTCTCTACTATTATAATCATTCTTACTTTCCTCCAGCTATTACTTTTTCTTAAACGCGTTCTTGGTTCCTTCGCCCGATGAGAGGAATTTTTTTTGCCCGTCCCGAGATTACTCAAAAAAAATAATAATAATAACACCCTGATAATATGATACGGGAGTTTTTAGTCCTTCATTTATCTGTTTAGTTGCCTTTTGGAACACGTTACGTATACGAGGGTCAAATTCTCTCTTTCCTGACGATGGCATCCGTGATATTCCTTACAGTTGATTCTTACAACACGCAAGGTATAATTGGATGGCATTACTTCTTCTCCTTCAATAGAGATATTCCCCATTGGACTCCTTCTCGCCGGAGACACTGAGAGCAACCCGGAAACACAGTATGGAAGACTGCAACGCACATAACCACATACGCCACCAACACAACATACAGTCCCTGAAAGCTCTGTGGAATGCTCAGGATCGACAGTGATCTTGCCTTAGCGACTCAGGGTTGTCCGATCAGCCAGTTTAGAAAACAACAACAACAACATCAAGCGGATAAACAAATAAAGCAATAACAAAAAAGTTCAATATTAAAAAAAAAAATCAATGAACATACCTTTGTAATTGCAAATCTACTAAAATATCTTCATCGTCTACAGTGATGCCTAAAGTTATATCGTGGATATGACCATCCTGAAAGAAAGAGGATATAACATTTAAATAAGAATAATTAAAGAATATTGAAAAACAAGATATACAAAAGGTGAAGTGAATGTAAGTGTAAAGAACAAAGGATATAACAAATGTAGAAGAAAGAGAAGAAGAAAAACAAAAAATATTGTAGAAAAAAGAAAACTACAAAATAGTGAACAGGATACAAAGGCAGAAAATAGAGAGCTCCTGCTACTGCTACTACAACTACTACTACTACTACTACTACTACTACTACTAATAATAATAATAATAATAATAATAATAATAATAATATTAATAATAATAATAATAATAATAATAATAATAGTTTAACCAACCTTTTCTCTTGTAGATTCTAAACTTCTTTTCGTTCTCGGATGAGAGAGTTTTGGAGTTATTAATTTATGCTGACTGAACTCGGTAGCTGCGCCTCGGCTGTCATCTTGAGTGCTACCTTTACTATTACTACTAACATGGTCGCCTGAAATAGAAAAATGATACACTGGTATTAAAAAAAAGTCAAATACTGTAATTCAATTCAGAACTTTAAACACACACACGCACACACACATAAGTAATCATTAATAAAATTGCAAAAAAAGGATGTGTACAGTATTGTTAAATAAAATGAGTCAAAGCGATAACATGCGCGAGATGCTCTCCATAGAGAAAATAATGTGTGCGTGTTTTTATGCGTGTGCACTTGTGCACACGAAAAATGCCCCATGCTCATAACTCCTACCTCCTGACGCATTTTTTTTTATTATTATGATTGACACCAGGACGGGCCAAAAAAAAATAAAATAAAACAGCCCTCATCGGGACTGGGCACGAAGACTACATAAAGTAAAGAGAAACAGAGATGGAGAGTGTAATGACTTGTCAGATGTGAAGGGATAATAAAAGATGTGTGATGAATATCCAAGAATATTCACTGTAGCTGTAGGCATAGAAAAATAACCGTAACTGAAGGAAGACTTAACATCGAACTGTCATGGACAGACCTATTTAAATTCAAAAAACCTTCAGCTGTAGTATCGCAACGGGCGGCTGGTGCCATGAGCCAACCTACTCCATGCGTGCGGGTAGGAATATTATAAAATAAAATAAAAATAAAACTGAAACAGTTGAATAATTAAACGTCTTCGTAAGGTCGCTCGCTCTCTCTCTCTCACACACACACACACACACACACACACACACACACACACCACACACACACACACACACACACACACACACACACACACACACACACACACAAATCATCGAACTGGAACCAGGAATATCCTTATACGACAATTAGTTCAACTACTCTTGCCAGGTGCATGAAAGTTGAAAATGAGAGAGAGAGAGAGAGAGAGAGAGTTAAATATTCTATTCTTCGAGGACAATAACCTTTATTCACTGTTTCTTCAACGACAATGACTTATCTTCATCGTCATTATTATTATTTTATTATTATTATTATTATTATTATTATTATTATTATTATTATTATTATTATTATTATTAAAAAGAAGAAAAAGAAGAATAAACTGACAAATAAAAATCTACGGTGCTACAAGTGATAATAATAATAATAATAATAATAATAATAATTAATAATAATAATAATAATAATAATAATTAGCACTATCATCATCATTTAACAAAGGAAAAGCTTAAAATATGTGATGATACACGAGGAGGAGGAGGAGGAGGAGGAGGCCGGAAGGGATGTGATAATGTATATATAAACCGGAAATACTCCTTAAGGTAGAGTGGGAAGGCATGAAAAAAAGCCAGTGAGCAGATTCATGTATTAATAATCTCTCTCTCTCTCTCTCTCTCTCTCTCTCTCTCTCTCTCTCTCTCTCTCTCTCTCTCTCTCTCTCTCTCTCTCTCTCTCTCTCGTGACATTTTTTTTACTCCCACAGAAACACATCACAATATGTGTAAACAAAATGGAACATATAATAGACCCTGACGTGGATTCGAACCTACAACACATCTGATAATCCATCTGTGTGCATACGAGGGTAGTGACTATATCACTGAATGTATAAAAGAAGTGGGAAATGTCTGCTAACTTATAAAACAGGGAATGAACACACATTCTACTGAACGATTGCGTTCATTCAACTCTCTCTCCCCAGCCGCACTCATGGCCTGTTTTCGCATTTAAGGTCCAGCCTTAATTCCTATATGGGTGTTTGTGTCCACCCCCAATCGAATAGCGACTACAATGACATAAGTTATCGTATGTGTGTTTCATTCCCTGTTACGGCGCTCAGCAGAATAATTTTCTACTTATTCAAGACCTTAACAAGTATATTTTTTTTTCAAGCACACATAGATAACTAGACAGAAAGACAATAGATAAATAGATAAAGACAGACAGACAGAAGATAGATATGTAAATGGATAGACAGATAGATAGCGAGAAAACGTATTTATCTATCACGAAACGCAGTGAGTCAATTACAAACTGAGGTTTGTCTGTCTTTTCTCAGAAGAAATACATCGTTAAAATGCACTTCTCTCTTTCCGAGAATTACGAAATGTCTCCAGAAGTCATTTATTCATCAAATATCAACCAGTTACTTATTCATCATTTATCAATCTGTCAGTAAGATTCATGAGTTACTTTGTCATCAGTCATCAATCTGTCAGCAATACATTCATGAGTCATAAAATCATCAGTCATTTAAAGTCATTTATTCATCAGTCAGATATGAATAATGAAACAGTCACCATTCTGGCATCACTCATGAAGTAATTAAGTGACTTATTCAGTCACCAACTTTTTTTAGGAGACAAAAATGGAAATAAAAATACAAATACAATAAGTAAATAAATATTAAAAAAAATAATAATAAAATACTTTTAAGTCCCAATCGGTAGCTTAGTGGATACAACGCCTGGCTTCTACCTAAAAGGTCACGAGTTCATAGCCCCTGCTAACACAGCATGTTGATACGGTACAACCTTAGGTATATGACAGGTTCAATAAAGGCAAAGTTACCCGTCCTGCAGCTCATAAGAAACTACTACTACTACTACTACTACATATAATAATAATAATAATAATAATAATAATAATAATAATAATAATAATAATAATAATAATAATAATAATAATAATAATAATAATAATAATAAAAACTTCGAATATCCTACTTCAGACATTTTCATCATATTTATTCTTTCTCCTCTTCCTCTATTCTTTATTCTCTCCATACTCCTCCTCTTCCTCCTTCGTTCTTTATTCTCCCTTTCTTCTTCCAGTCTTCATCTTCTCCCTCCTCCGATTTATCTCATTTTGTCTCCATTATTATCTCTCATTTTCCATATTCTCCGCCGTTCATAATTCTCTCCTCCTCAGGTCTCTGATCTTTCTCTTCCACCTCCATTCTTTATCCTCTTTGCTTTCGTCCTATTATCGTCCTCTCTTCCCTTATTTATCTACTGTCTACGTTTCTCTGTTTTATATTCTATTTCCCTCCATTCTTTATCGCTTTCCAGTACACAAAAATTTCCTTCGTTCTTCAATATTTTATCATGTTCTTAATCATCCTTCTCTCATCCTCCGTTCTACCCTTTTTATCCTCCTCCCCATCCGTTTCTTATCATTTTCTTCCAGTTCTTCTTCCTTCATTTTTATCCTTTTTCAACGTCTTTGTCTTCCCCTCCCTCCTTCGCTTCTCACCCTCCTCTCCTACCTCCATTTCTCATCCTCCGACTTCCTCAATTTTATCCCCTTCTGCCTCCTCCGTCTATTTTTTTCTCCTCCTTTTAATCCTCCATTCCTTATCTTCATCCTTCTAATTTCCGTTCCTTATCCTCTTCCTTCGCTCTTGGTCCTCTTCCGCGCCCATTCCTTTCCTTATCCTTTTTATCAAGAAGATGAAACTGTCAACATACTCTGAAACTCATAAGTCAGAGTCCTTTCAACCATGGGAGAGAGAGAGAGAGAGAGAGAGAGAGAGAGAGAGAGAGAGAGGAGAGAGAGAGAGAGAGAGAGAGAGAGAGAGAGAGAGAGAGAGAGAGAGAGAGAGAGAGAGAGAGAGAGAGAGAGAGAGAGAGAGAGAGAGAGAGAGAGAGAGAGAGAGAGAGAGAGAGAGAGAGAGAGAGTACACAATGATTTAAGATTTTCTGTTTTTTTCGTGTACTGGTCTTCGTTTATAATCTCTATTCTCTTTCATTCTAAAGTGACTCAAGGAACAGCATAACGAAGTTTTGGAGAAGGATGTGTTTAGCTCGTCACTGTCCGGGATCGAGCCTGGGTTTTAATGGCTGGGAGCGCGGCATTTAACCGACAGAGATACGGACAGATAGACAGATACAGATAGATAGATAGCTATAGACAGACAGATGAGATAGATAAAAACAGACATATATATAGATAGATAGATAGATAAAGAGATAAGGAGGGAGAATATTATTCAGTGGTAAACTATATTGTTAGACGAGAGAGAGAGAGAGAGAGAGAGAGAGAGAGAGAGAGAGAGAGAGAGATTCCATCAAAAATGGCTATTACATGATAATTAATCTAATTACAAATTGCAATGTAAAATGTCAAAATAAAACTAATGAAATTTGCAAAGCACAAAATCACAAAATTTACCACATGATAATTAATCTAATTACAAATTACAATGTAAAATGTCAAAATAAAACAAATGAAATTTGCAAAGCACAGAATCAAAAAATTTACACATTAAAATATGCATACTTACACTTCCTCTACCCAATGGGAGGATAATAATGAGACTAAAATCACTTATTAAGTAGGTGATTTAAAAGATGAGATTTAAGTGAGGGTAATGTTTGGCAGCTTCTTAAGTTTGCGGGTAAAGAGTTCCAAAGTCTCGGGCCCATTACATTTAAGGCTCTTGCCCCAGTATCAGTGGAAGTTCTGGGCACGTAAAAAGAATTCTGATATCTGGTGTTGACGTTATTGATACGCACTTGATTAACTGTTGGCAATGAGAAGAGCCATTCCGGTAATATTCCATGATTTATTTTAAAAACTAAAAGACAGATATTATATATGAACTTCATGTCCATCCTTAGCCAACCCAATCTCTCAAAGAGGGGAGTCATGTGATCATATTTATGCACCCCCCCTATGGCAACTCTTGCAGCAAAATTCTGGAGCCTTTTCACTCGTAACATCTGGGTCTTAGTCGTGGAACCCCAAACACTTAGACAGTAGTTGAGAATACTTAAAATCAATGTTTGTACTACAATTACCCTACAATCAGGCTCGAATCTTTCATAGACTCTGTTCAAGTAAATAAGGGTCCCGTTCACTTTTTTATGTAGTTCATCGATATGAAAATTAAATGTCATGGTACTGTCCATAATAACTCCTAGATTTTTTAACCTTATTAGATGGGAAGAGTGAAACATTGTTGAAATTTATACTGATGTTCTCAGGAATGCGGGACAGGTATTGATTTGATCCAAAAATAACGAATTTAGTTTTATTTTCGTTCAGTAAAAGACCATTACTGTTAAAATAACTTTTGGCACAGTTTAATATATCTTCAGCCCTTTTTAAGATTTCAGGAATTCTATCAATGTCACCAGTAAGCATAATGTGGGTGTCATCAGCATACATAACAAGTAGGCAATCTCTTATAAATTGAGGTAAATCATTAACATATATTAAGAAAAGCAGAGGACCCAAAATTGAACCCTGAGGAACGCCAAAACTGATATCTAAAGAAGAAGAGAGAGTCGAGCCCATTCGAACTGATTGAATTCGATCTTTCAGATAATTTTCGAACCAAAATGAGTCACATGAACTTTGGAAAGTTTTCTCATTAGAATTTGATGGTGTACACTGTCAAATGCTTTAGACAATTCTAACAATAATAAAAGTGATATTTTCTTATTTTCATATTACTATAAATTTTATCAGTAATTTTAAGTAGGGCCGTCTCGGTC
>JAXCGZ010024170.1:0-13412 GCA_037179515.1 Halocaridina rubra | reverse complement strand
AAAAGCTAAGGATTTTCTTTAGCTTTCCTGGTAATGTCCCTTTCATAATCTCTCTCTGCCTCTCTTCTATTACTTAGGTAATCATTTCGTGTGTATGTGTGTGTGTGTGTGTAATTACCTGAGTGCAACTACCTGATTGTGTTTACGGGATAGAGCCCCAAACTCACATATTCCCGTATCCTGATCAGTTCAATTTTGTACTTAGTGATACTTATCATACTTGTCCTTAAAACAATGGATTGAATTAGCATTAACTACCTCCTCGCTTAGCAAATATTAATAATCAAGTACTCTTGCTCTAAAAAAGTACTTCCATACATATTGTGAAGAAATTTTCTTAAGAAGTTTCAAACTATGACCTCTAGTTCTAGTTCCAGCTATATAAAAAATTCGATCCCTATCCACTCTGTCATAACCATGGAGGAATTTAAAAACAGTCACATTATCCCCCCTCAATCTACTAGCTTCGAGTGATTATAAGTCTAATTCCCTCAACCTCTCATCATAACTGAAATTGCTATATATTCTTCAAGTGTGGATTCCAAAAGGGGGCTGCATATTTAAGCTTTGGCCTCACAAGGTTACATAAATATTTCTGAACATTTCCTTGTCCCTGTTCCTGAAGACTACCCTTAAATTTGCTAAGAAAGCGTATGCTGCCCTTACTATGCCATTTATATGTATTTCTGGAGACAAATCCACGAGTATGTTTACTCCTAGATCTCTCTAATACTCTGTCTCTTGAAGTTATACTCCTCCCACCGAGTAGTCAAGCTTGGGCCTTCTTGCACTTGTAAACATTCTCATTACCTTACATTTTGATTTATTGAATTTTATTAACCAATTTTCTGACTATGCATGCAGACTATTTAGAGCTTGCTGAAGTTCTCTGCCATTGTTCTCCTTTCTTAATTTCTTCACAATCTTTGCATTTTTGCAAATATATTCATGAATAAACTTACGACTCTGGTAGGTCATTTACATATCCAAGGAACAAAAGAGGCCCTAAAACTGAACCCTGTGGAAGACCACTATTAACTCTTCTCCATTCAGACACTGGGTGTCTTACTCTAACTCTCTGTTTCCTTCTTTCTAAGTATGTTTTTTATCCATTTCAAGGCATTTCCACCTATTCTAGCCATTGCTTGCAGCAATGTGGGACAGTGTCAATTGCTTCCTGGAAATCTAGGAATAAGCAATCTGCCCAGCCCTCTCTTTCCTGTAAGATTCTGCCTACCTTATAAAATCTGTAGGGGTGGGGAATTTTCTACTGTATATACTGACTGAATATCTTTGTTCAGTTCTTTGCAGATCTTTTCATCCATTTCAGTGATGCTTTCATCTACTCTCTAAATCTTTCAAACCTTCAGTTGTCCTCTGATCAAGCTGTGTGAAAAGTTTGGGATTTTCTTTAGTGTTCTTGGTGATATCCCTTTCTTAATCTCTCTCTGCCTCTCTACTTTTACTTAGGTAATAATTTTGTGTGCGTGTGTGTGTGTGAAATTACCTAATTGTAAGTACATGATTGTGTTTACGGGAAAGAGCCCCAAGCTCGCATATTCCCGTATCCTGATCGGTTACATTTTGTACTCAGTGATACTTATCATACTTGTCCTTAAAACTATGGACTGGGTTAGCATTGACTACCTCCTCGCTTAACAAATTCCAATTATCAACTACTCTTGCAGTGAAAGAGTACTTCCTTACATCCTGCGAAGAAGTTTTCTTAAGAAGCTTCAAACTATGACCTCTAGTTCTAGTTCCAGCGTATCAAAAATCTATCCCTATCCATTCTGTTATAACCATAAAGGAATTTAAAAACTGTCACCATATCCTCCTTCTATCTTCTAGCTTCGAGTGATTGTCAGTCTAATTCCCTCAACCTCTCATCATAAATGAGATTTCTATATATTCTTCAAGTTTGCCTACCAGCCTGGTTTAGGCACCTCAGAATGCATAGCCTCCATGCTATCATATATCAACAACTACAGTGGATACATCATTTTCCTAGACCTAGAGAATGCCTTTGAACTAGCCAATGTGCCGGCGATACTCTCAGCTCTTGTCGCGAAGCAGATCAAAGGAAACCTTCTCTCATGGATCAAGCAGAGCCTACAAAACCGTAGTGCTCTTGTCAAAGTAGAAGGGCACTACTCCACCTACAAAAACCACAAAAATGGGACCCCCCAAGGTGGAATCCTTAGCCCCTTCCTCTTTAATTGTCTCATGGAAAAACTCAAGGACATTGCACTACCACATGGAGCCAAACTCTTCAGTTATACAGACGACTTTGCCCTAGTCACAATAGGTGAGAGAAGTTCCAGCAAGACCCAGTGCTGCCTCACCAAGATTCACCAAGCCTCCATCTCCCTCAGAGTTAAAATCAACTCTCGCAAGACCAAGGCCCTCCCCATCCACCAGTACCAGACACTAGCCTGGTCATAGGAAACGAGTCTGTGGACTGGGTTACCAAGGGCCCATACCTGGGTGTAATCATCGATGGCAGACTAACCTTTGGACCCGAAATTCGACACCTGCGTGACAAATGCAACCAGTGACAAGCGGTTCGTCATCGGTTGTTGGGTCTCTACGATGGTGCATCCTTCAATGTCCTCAAAACCTTTTATGTACAAGCCATACGCAGCCTCATAAACTATGTTTGTCCCACACTCTGGCTGCTAAAAGACCAACAATGGGACAAGATAGAAGTCATACAAAATAACGCAATGCGTACCATGCAAGGAGCCCCCATGTGGACCAAGAGATAAAACATCCAGATGGAATCCAGCCACATGCCACTCAAACTTAGAACTCAGCAAAGATTAACCCTGTATGTAGCCAAAACCACCACTGCTCAACATACCAGCCTCTCCAGCTAGCCCTCAATCGCCACCCTGACCACTATCCTGGAACCTGCGCAGCCAAGGTCTTCGCTGGCCTGCAAGCACTGCCAGTCAAGGAGGACATCCTAGCCAAGATACAGAACACTCCGCCTCCTGAATACCGATGCCCACCCCTATGGAACGACCAACCACTCGACATAAAGATCAAGCTCCCTGACAACCACAAAAGCTTAGTAAACCCACTTGTCCTTAAAAGCATATACAAGGACAAAATTCAGAGCTGGAGCAGGCCGAACTCCCAAGACTTCTACACTGACGGCTCAGTAAATCAAGAAACTGAAGACTCAGCCGCCGCCTTAACCACCGGAAACAACATACACTCCTGGAGACTGTCAAACTCCTGCTTGTCACTCCAGGCTGAGCTTGTTGCCATAGCCAATACCCTCAATTTCTTCACCCAGCAAGGAGCTGACCATGCCCTAATTCTCTCTGACTCTAAAGGCACATTGCAGGCCATCAAGAAGCCACTCCTCGGAGACAATGTACGCACCATCAACACCTTTCTCAGCCACTACCATAGGACAATCAGCCTTGGAAAAGCCATCACTCTTGCCTGGATTCCCAGTCACGTTGGCATCAAGGGAAATGAGGAAGCCTATCAAGCTTCCAAACAAGCCACTCTTAGAGCAGAAATCCAAATAGCTCTGTCTCCTGGGATTCAACAGATAAAAACCAAAGCCGCCAAGTCACTCCTTAATGTCTTAATAACTAGACACAACATGTGCATGGATACTGATTCCACCACCAATCTTCAGCAAATCACACTGCCTAAGAACCTTCAACGAAGCATGGCGGTCAATGTGTACAGTCTGAGACTCGGGTACAATTGCACTTGGCGAATAGTGGAGGATATCATCAGGGAGTGCACCTTCTGCCAGGTAGCCTTACCACATCCACCGCTCCACTACTTCCTCAAATGCGATACCTTTTCAGAACTTCCACGGAAAACTGGTGCCCCCGCAACATCCAGCATAGACCCAATGCCCTTCATACTGCTAGTTCCATAATCAGACTAACAACAAACAACTACATGAGCAGTCTACTGAATACCATCAGTCAATACCCTCCACCCAGATAACTATGTAATAACTATTATTCACCACCAAAACAGGAGTTCATGAGGTTGAGAACCAATTTCTCAACCTATCCAGAGCCACTAAAAGAATACTGGTATGATGTAAACTAATAACCCTCAACTGAACACTTATGTCTTCTACTATCTTTTCAGATCAGCACAACCCCTCCTGCGGGCCAAAATGGGAAAGTCCTGTCACCCTCAAAAGAGAATGCCATCATCAATCAGCGGATTATACCTCACCTCCTGTCCAATAAGTGGAAGATCCGGTCACCCTCAAGGGAGAATATCATCATCAAATCAGAAGCTTAAAAACTATGACCTCTAGTTCTAGCTCCAACCATATCAAAAATTTCATCCCAATCTACTCTTTCATAACCATGAAAGAATTTAAAAACTGTCACCATATTCCAACTCAATCTTCTAGCTTCGAGTGATTGTAAGTCTAATTCTCTCAACCTCTCATCATAACTGAGATTGCTATATATTCTTCAAGTGTAGATTTCAAAAGGGGTCTGCATATTCAAGCTTTGGCCTCAAAAAGTTGCATAAATATTTCTATACATTTCCTTGTCCATGTGCCTGAAGGCTATCCTTACATTTATTAAGAAAGCATATGCTGCCTTTATTATGCCATTTATATGTATTTCTAGAGACAAATCGGCCAGTTTGTTTACTCCTAGATCTCTCTCATTCTCTGTCTCTTGAAGTTGTACTCCTGCCACCGAGAAGTCAAACTTGGGCCTTCTTGTGCTTGTACCCATTCTCATGACCTTACATTTTGAAATATTGAATTTCATCAACTACTTTTCTGACTATGCATGCAGACTATTTAGAACTTCCTGAAGTTCTCTGCCAGTGTTCTCCTCTCTTACTTTCTTCACATTCTTTGCATTATTTGCAAACATATGAATAAATTTACAGACTCTGGTAGGTCATTTACATATGCGAGGAACAAAAGTGGCCCTAATACTGAACCCTGTGGAACTCCACTACTAACTCTCCTCCATTCAGACACTGAGTGTCTTACTCTAACCCACTGCTCCCTTCCTTTTAAGTATGTTCTTATCCATTTCAAGACATTTTCATCTATTTTATCCATTGCTTGCAGCTTCTCAAGTCTTCCGTGTGGTATAGTGTCAAATGCTTTCTGAAAGTCTAGGAATATGCAATCTGCCCAGCCCTCTCTTTCCTGTGAGATTCGGCTTAAATTATCTTAAAATTCTAACAAGTTTGTTATTGTTGATCTACCTTCTCTGAATCCATGTTGTCTCGTTGATAAAAAAGTTGAAGGATTCCAAGTGAAGAGAGATATGTTTCCCTAGTTCTTTCTCCATAACTTTACAAACTATACTGGTCAAGGAAAAAGATCTACAGTTTAGAGACCTATCACTCCTTCCCTTTTAGAAGATAGGTATCACGTTCGCTTGTTTCCAGCATCTACGAATCTCCTCTGACTCCAGCGAATTTATAAATACGATACTTAGTGCCGCTGATATTGAGTTTGAGCATTTTTTAAGTACATGAGGGGATATATCATCAGGATCTGTAGCTATATGGATATCTAATTACATCAGCACTTTGCATACCTCTGTGTCTGAAAGGATGATGCTCTTTAATAGTGGTTCATGAGCTTCTATCTCTGCCATCTGAGGGGGTGGGGTATTTTCTACTGTAAATACTGACTGAAAATCCTTGTTCAATTCTTTGCAGATCTCTTCATCTGTCTCAGTGATGCTTTCATGTGTTCTCTTGAGCCTTAAATCCTGTTATTTTACTTTCAGTTTTCCTATGATAAAGCTGTGGAAAAGCTTGGGATTTTCTTTAGCCCTCCTGGTGCTGTCCCTTTCATAGTCTCTCTCTGCCTCTCTTCTCTTACTTAGGTAATCATTTCTGGCTCTTTCATAGGTCTACCAGGTAATTATATATTTTCTCCTCCTGCATCTTTTCCAGCATTTGTCTCTCTACTCATCTGCACATTTACACTCATTTTCAAACCATTTCTCTCTGGCATTAATTACACCTGCTTTGGTGACAGGCAAGCAGCAATCTTCTATCTTCCAGTTTTGCTCACAAAAGATGTCATACATTTATTGTACAGATTTGTTGTAAAATAAGGTCTTCCAGTCAAAATCTGCAAAAAGCTCATTCATTTTGATGAAATCTCATCTTGGATTGTTCCTCCTCGCGTCCTCAGTGCCTCTACTCTCAGGCAGAGTATTTTCAATTATATACTCCATCAACAACACACAGTGCTCACTCTTTCCTATTGGTGGTTCATACTCAGTTTTTTTTAATATCCAACACATTATCTATAAATACCAGATCAAGTAGCGATGATCCATACCCGCCCCTGGTCCTTGTTGGTTCCAGTACATGGTGTAGAAAATTCCCTTGTATGCAATCTAGGAATCTAGCCCTGAATAATTCCTCACCACTGTGTTGGTCAAGATTAATCCAAACTATCTCTTTATGATTCAAATCTTCCATGATCACAATCCTACATTTAATTTCCCGGGCAATGTTAACAACTGAGTTCATAACTTCAATAGTACCTATATGACTTTCCTCATAAACTTCTAGCCTATGTTGGTTCCTTGGAGGATTATATACAACAGTTATTATAATCCTCCCTGACCCAGTATTTATGCGAGCAACAAGAACTTCCTTGAAAGCACCTTCTATAGCAAAGTTTATTTCTTCAACATGAATCCTTTCACTTATAAGCAGTGCTATCCTTCCACCAGTCCTCTCAGATCTTTCAAGCCTTAATATTCTGAAGCCCTTATGAAAAACTGTGACACTATTTATGTCCTCACTCAACTTAGTCACTGTAACTGCTACTATATCTGCCTTACTATTGTGAATTCTATCTTTTAATTTTACTGCCTTACCAGTTGATTCATCAGCATTTGTTTAATAATCTTGATGAGGCTCCATCCTCTGATCTTCTATCATTATCTTCTTTATATCCCCTTTGTCTGGAAGAACTCTGAAATGATAGTTTTTCTTCTTGTCTTCATTTATTTCCTAATTTAACCTTCTACCCACATGCAACAAGTTTTTGATCCTTTCCATCTGTTCCTGTGTACTGTATCGTCTAATGAACATATTGTTTTAATTTTTGAAGGTCTCTTAGGCTTTTTTCCTCATCAATATTTCTCTACATGTGTCCCTGCTCTCAAAGGTTACTTTTGTTGGTCTTTGCTTTCCCTCCCTAGAATATTTACCTAGTTGGCGAATGTTTACAATATCCTCAGTACCACAAACTACTTCAAGCTTTCTTATCAGGTCTATAACCCTAGCTTTATTTTCTTCAAGTCTCCCCTGCCATGCTGGCTGTTGGGATTTGCTTATGCCTGAGATTACAACTGTCTTCTCTTTATCAAGTGCCTGCTTAGTCAGTTGATTTTCCATTTCTATCACAGTGTCTTTCATTGTTTTGATTACTTTTTCTTTATAGTCAACTGTTCAAATGTGTTCCAATGCCACCACCTTCAAGGCCTCTTTTGCTGCCAAATTCCCCTTTATTGCATCAGCAAAGGAAGTTTTCATGGCATTATGTTCTGTATTCAGCCCTGAAACTCTTTTCTAAACTGTTTAATAGTTTCCTTAATCTGGATATTCCCAACTGCAGTCTCGTCTCTCTCAGAAGAGAGCAGTTAACAAACATTTAATTCATTCAGGTGGTCATTCACCTGTTTGTTGGTATCTTCTTGTTTGGAAATTCTGCTTTCTAGTTCAGTCTTTTCCTCTTCTAGCTTCTTTATTCATTTTTCTAGTTCTTTTCTCTCTTACCCTTGTGCTTTATTTGCTTCGTCAAAAAATCTAATTTCCTCTCTGAGTGTTTCATTGTCTTTCATTTCTCTATCCATATTCTGACTGTTATCATCACGGTTTATAACCATTGTCTCTAATTCCTAGATTTTGTGTGTGTGTGTGTGTGTGTGTGATTACCTAATTGTGATTACCTAATTGTGTTTACGGGAAAGAGCCCAAAGCTCGTATCTTCCCGTCTCCTGATCGGTTCCATTTCAGACTTAGTGATACTTATCATACCTGTCCTTAAAACTATGGATTGAGATAGCATTAACTACCTCCTCGCTTAGCCAATTCCAATTATCAACTACTCTTTCACTGAAAAAGTATTTCCTTACATCCTGCAAAGAAGTTTTCTTACGAAGCTTCAAACTATGACCTCTAGTTCTAGAGCCAGCCATATCGAAATATCGATCCCTATCCACTCTATCATAACCATGAAGGAATTTAAAGACTGTCACCATATCCCCCCTTACTCTTCTAGCTTGGGCCTTCTTGCACTTGTACCCATTCTCATTACCTTACATTTTGAAGTATTGAATTTCATTAGCCACTTTTCTGACCACTCATGCAGATTATTTAGATCCTCCTGAAGTTCTCTACCATTGTTCTCGTTTTTTACTTTCTTCACAATCTTTGCATCATCTGCAAACATATTCATGAATGAATTTACAGACTCTGGTAGGTCATTTACATATACAAGGAACAAAAGTGGCCCTAAAACTGAACCCTGTGGAACTCCACTACTAATTCTTCTCCATTCAGACACTGAGTGTCTTACTCTAACCCTCTGTTCCCTTCCTTCTAAGTAAGTTTTTATCCATTCCAAAACATTTCCACCTATTCT
The DNA here is from genome assembly GCA_037179515.1 of Halocaridina rubra. Lineage (NCBI taxonomy): Eukaryota > Metazoa > Arthropoda > Malacostraca > Decapoda > Atyidae > Halocaridina > Halocaridina rubra. The sequence goes on along the minus strand of JAXCGZ010024170.1, from coordinate 4,768 downwards.
AGCCATTGATTGCAGCTTCCTAATAAGTCTCCCATGTGGAACAGTGTCAAACGCTTTCTGGAAGTCTAGGAATATGCAATCTGCCCAGCCCTCTCTTTCCTGTAAGATTTGGCTTACCTCATCATAAAATTCTAATAAGTTTGTTACTATTGATCTACCTTCTCTGAAGCCATGTTGCCTCACTGACAAAAAGTTGAAGGATTCCAAGTGAAGATAGATATGTTTCCTTAGTAGTTTCTCCATAACTTTGCAAACTATGCTGGTCAAGGAAACTGGTCTATAGTTCAGAGCCATATCCCTCCTTCCCTTTTTGAAGATAGGTATCATATTTGCTTGTTTCCAGCATCTTGGAATCTCCCCCGACTCCAGTGACTCCTTAAATATGATACTTAGTGCCACTGATATTGTGTTTGCGCATTTTTTAAGCACATGAGGGGATATATCATCAGGACCTGTAGCTTTATGAACATCTAAATCCATCAGTGCTTTGCATACCTCTGTGGCTGTAAGGTTGATGTTCTCTAATACCGGCCCTTGAGCTTCTATCACTGCAATCTGAGGGGGTGGGGTATTTTCTACTGTAAATACTGACTGAAACTCCTTGTTCAATTCTTTGCAGATCTCTTCATCCGTCTCAGTGATGCTTCCATCCGCTCTCTTTAGCCTTAAAACCTGTTCTTTTACCTTCAGTTTTCCTCTGATAAAGCTGTGGAAAAGCTTGGGATTTTCTTTAGCCTTCCTGGTGATGTCCCTCTCATAATCTCTCTCTGCCTCTCTCCTTTTACTTAGGTAGTCAATGCTTGCTCTTTTGTAGGTTTGCCAGGCATTTATGTTTTTTCTCCTCCTATACCTTTTCCAGCATTTGTCTCTCCACTCCTTAGCTCTTTTACACCCATTATCGAACCATTTCTCTCTGGCATGAATTAAGCCTACTTTGGTGACAGGTATGCAGCAATCTACTATCTTCCCATATTTCTCACAAAAGATGTCATACATTTCTTGTACAGATTTGTTGTAAAATAAGGTTCTCCAGTCAATAACTGCAAAAAGCTCATTCATTTTGATGTAATCTCCTTTCCGATAGTTCCTCCTCATTTCCTCAGTGCCTCTACTCTCAGCCCAATAAGAATTAACAAAGAAGAAGAAGAAGAAGAAGAAGAAGAAGAAGAAGAAGAAGAAGAAGAAGAAGAAGAAGAAGAAGAAGAAGAAGAAGAAGAAGAAGAAGAAGAAGAAGAAGAAAAGAAAAAGAAGAAGAAGAAGAAGAAGAAGAAGAAGAAGAAGAAGAAGAAGAAGAAGAAGAAGAAGAAGAAGAAGAAGAAGAAGAAGAAGAAGAAGATGAAGAAGAAGAAGATGAAGAAGAAGAAGAAGAAGAAGAAGAAGAAGAAGAAGAAGAAGAAGAAGAAGAAGAAGAAGAAGAAGAAGAAGAAGAAGAAGAAGAAGAAGAAGAAGAAGCAGAAGAAGAAGAAGAAGAAGAAGAAGAAGAAGAAGAAGAAGCAGCAGAAGAAGCAGAAGAAGAAGAAGAAGAAGAAGAAGAAGAAGAAGAAGAAGAAGAAGAAGAAGAAGAAGAAGAAGAAGAAGAAGAAGAAGAAGAAGAAGCAGAAGAAGCAGAAGAAGAAGCAGAAGAAGAAGCAGAAGAAGATATAATAATAATAATAATAATAATAATAATAATAATAATAATAATAATAATAATAATAATAATAATAATAATAAATCTTTATTTCCAAAGTACATTGGGTATTCAAATAAGATGCATATATATTCCAGATAGGCAACTGTGGTGTACGATATAGACATACTAAAACAAACAAATCATAAAGATGAGTGTACTATTAAAAATTACAAGTAAAATCTTCCTTTAAGAGTAACTTCTTAAGATTATATTTAAAAGTATACACTGAACCAGCATTTTTTAGTTCTCTGGGAAGCTGATTATATAAATGAGGTCCTCGAATGTTTATATCTCTTGAGCCAATATCAGTTTTAGACCTTCGTACTAATAAATCTTCCCCTTGACGGGTAGTTAACCCGGTAACTGAGCTTACTGTAGAAAAATTATACAAGCAATCAGGAATATTGTTTCTTAGTATATTAAAAACAAAGGTACATATATCAAAAACATATTTATCTCTAATCTTTATCCATTCTAGATCTTTTAAAACAGGAGAGATGTGCTCGTATTTTCTTACATTGCCAACAGCCACTCGTGCTGCAAAGCTTTGTAACTTTTGTATTCTTTGTAATTGAGTCTTATTTGTATATCCCCAAACTTGGAGACAGTAATTAATTAAACTCATAGCTAAGGACTGGACAATTATTATACGAGTTGATGTTTCAAATGAGTCTTTTACCCTATTTAGATATATTAGAGTACCCATTACTTTTTTATAAATTTCATCTATATGCATTTCAAAATTCATGTAACGGCCAAAATAGACACCTAGGTTCTTTACCGAGTTCATTGGCTTAATGATATTACCGTTAAAATTTATATGAAGATTGTCATCAACTTCTGATAATAATTGTCTGGATCCGATAAAAATAGAAGCAGAAGAAGAAGCAGAAGAAGAAGCAGAAGAAGAAGCAGAAGAAGAAGCAGAAGAATAAGCAGAAGAAGCAGAAGAAGAAGCAGAAGAAGCAGCAGAAGAAGCAGCAGAAGAAGAAGAAGAAGAAGAAGAAGAAGAAGAAGAAGAAGAAGAAGAAGAAGAAGAAGAAGAAGAAGAAGAAGAAGAAGAAGAAGAAGAAGAAGAAGAAGAAGCAGAAGAAGAAGCAGAAGAAGCAGAAGAAGCAGAAGAAGCAGCAGAAGAAGCAGCAGCAGAAGAAGAAGAAGAAGAAGAAGAAGAAGAAGAAGAAGAGAGAAGAAGAAGAAGAAGAAGAAGAAGAAGAAGAAGAAGAAGAAGAAGAAGAAGAAGAAGAAGAAGAAGAAGAAATAGAAGAAGAAGAAGAAGAAGAAGAAGAAGAAGAAGAAGAAGAAGAAGAAGAAGAAGAAGAAGAAGAAGAAGAAGAAGAAGAAGAAGAAGGCGTAGGCGAAAAAGAAGAAGAAGAAGATGAAGAAGAAGAAGAAGAAGAAGAAGGCAAAGAAGAAGAAGGCGAAGGCGAAAAAGAAGAAGAAGAAGAAGAAGAAGAAGAAGAAGAAGAAGAAGAAGAAGAAGAAGAAGAAGAAGAAGAAGCAGAAGAAGCAGAAGAAGCAGAAGAAGCAGAAGAAGAAGCAGAAGAAGAAGCAGAAGAAGATATAATAATAATAATAATAATAATAATAATAATAATAATAATAATAATAATAATAATAATAATAATAATAAATCTTTATTTCCAAAGTACATTGGGTATTCAAATAGGATGCATATATATTCCAGATAGACAACTGTGGTGTACGATATAGACATACTAAAACAAACATTCATAAAGATGAGTGTACTATTAAAAATTACAAGTAAAATCTTCCTTTAAGAGTAACTTCTTAAGATTATATTTAAAAGTATACACTGAACCAGCATTTTTTAGTTCTCTGGGAAGCTGATTATATAAATGAGGTCCTCGAATGTTTATATCTCTTGAGCCAATATCAGTTTTAGACCTTCGTACTAATAAATCTTCCCCTTGACGGGTAGTTAACCCGGTAACTGAGCTTACTGTAGAAAAATTATACAAGCAATCAGGAAGATTGTTTCTTAGTATATTAAAAACAAAGGTACATATATCAAAAACATATTTATCTCTAATCTTTATCCATTCTAGATCTGTTAAAACAGGAGAGATGTGCTCGTATTTTCTTACATTGCCAACAGCCACTCGTGCTGCAAAGTTTTGTAACTTTTGTATTCTTTGTAATTGAGTCTTATTTGTATATCCATAAACTTTGAGACAGTAATTAATTAAACTCATAGCTAAGGACTGGACAATTATTATACGAGTTGATGTTTCAAATGAGTCTTTTACCCTATTTAGATATATTAGAGTACCCATTACTTTTTTATAAATTTCATCTATATGCATTTCAAAATTCATGTAACGGTCAAAATAGACACCTAGGTTCTTTACCGAGCTCATTGGCTTAATGATATTACCGTTAAAATTTATATGAAGATTGTCATCAACTTCTGATAATAATTGTCTGGATCCGATAAGAATAGAAGCAGAAGAAGAAGCAGAAGAAGAAGCAGAAGAAGAAGCAGAAGAAGAAGCAGAAGAAGAAGCAGAAGAAGAAGCAGAAGAAGCAGCAGAAGAAGCAGCAGAAGAAGAAGAAGAAGAAGAAGAAGAAGAAGAAGAAGAAGAAGAAGAAGAAGAAGAAGAAGAAGAAGAAGAAGAAGAAGAAGAAGAAGAAGAAGAAGAAGAAGAAGAAGAAGAAGAAGAAGCAGCAGAAGAAGCAGCAGAAGAAGCAGCAGAAGAAGCAGCAGAAGAAGAAGAAGAAGAAGAAGAAGAAGAAGAAGAAGAAGAAGAAGAAGAAGAAGAAGAAGAAGAAGAAGAAGAAGAAGAAGAAGAAGAAGAAGAAGAAGAAGAAATAGAAGAAGATGAAGAAATAGAAGAAGAAGAAGAAGAAGAAGAAGAAGAAGAAATAGAAGAAGAAATAGAAGAAGAAGAAGAAGAAGAAGAAGAAGAAGAAGAAGAAGAAGAAGAAGAAGAAGAAGAAGAAGAAGAAGAAATAGAAGAAGAAGAAGAAGAAGAAGAAGAAGAAGAAGAAGAAGAAGAAGAAGAAGAAGAAGAAGAAGAAGAAGAAGAAGAAGAAGAAGAAGAAGAAGGTGAAAAAGAAGAAGAAGAAGACTAAAAA